>CAJQZN010043177.1:146606-170344 GCA_907164685.1 Colias eurytheme
CGAGTTATGCGCTTACCAACACATTTTGCGATTCATTTTTATATATAAGACTAGCGGTCCGCCCCGGCTTCGCCCGTGGTACATGTTTACGTTTTCTCTACATAAAAACCATCCTCGTACTTCCAGGAATATAATAAAAAAAGAATTATCGAAATCGGTTCAGCCGTTTTCGAGTTATGCGCTTACCAACACATTTTGCGATTCATTTTTATATATAAGATAAGATATCATCAATGTTAGCGACTAAATAAACGACCGATATAAATTATTCATATTATTGATTACCAAAACAGAGAACTATTTAATTTTATATGCATTTTATTAGGCGTACGAGCAAGAAATCTCGTGCTGACTTCAATAATGGAGCCGTGAAATTATTCAATTTTAGAGGAAAACGAAGGACTGCTTATAAATATGGCGTCGAATTTACCGTAAGTTAATAAATTTATACACACAACTATTTAAGAAAAAACTTAATGCTTTTGTATTACTGAGAAATTAACAGAAATATTGAAATATTTAATAGCTTATGTAATTATCAGGTATACCCTATAACAACGGAAAAGGCAGAAAATGAATTAAATTGCACAAAAAGAGAAGGAGATATGCTTCACAGAATTTCTCTGTATAAAGTTCTCCCTGATGCGTCTGATTTTGATTACGTGGGTAAGTAATGTTTACTATTCAATTAATTCAGAAAAATAGGAATTTCACGTCTTTTCGTGATGTATGAAGTAGATGCATTGAATGTTAAGACTCTACCAGGTTATTAGTCAAAATTTAAACCAATTTCACAACTTCTGATTAGCTTATCTGTCAGTTTTCTTTCCTGGATATAATATAAGTCCTGTTCCTGTCGGTTTGTGTAGAAATATTTTTGCCTGAATGTCAGCTCAAACTATTTTTGAACATGTCGTTATATCTCTGAAGACTGTGATCTGTGGTATGTTTCCTTGCAGTAGAAAAACATGACAAAAGAAAGACTCCTATAAGCGTGTAGTGGGAACAAACTATATTGGCTAATTATGATGATTCTGTTTATAGGTAAAGAAAATACACAAGAACAAAACGTACATAAATTTGTACATGAAAGTGACGATGAAAGCGAAGATTTTAAAAGAATATTGATTGCTAAATTAAGTGAAAATAAAACTTGGATTCCTATCAAGTAAGATATTTTTGTTAATAATATCAACTACTGATTTAAATGTGCTTATATTTATAAAATTTTTAGAGAATAGAAAAAATTCTATCACGGGTACCCGCGTCTTCCGCCATATTTTGTTTAAATTTCTTCATGATAAAGAGTAAAACTTCGTTGTTAAAAGAATGTGAGAATATCCTAAATGAAATAATGTTTTTTGTAGGTTAGAAGAAATTAAATTTAACGCGTGGTTAGGAAGCCTAAGTGAACATGTAGTGTGGCATTTCTATAACTTCAAAACTACTGCAGTTGATGACAAGGTTTTCAGTGTGAACGAATGTAAGTACTTCAATTTTTATACATAACTAGCTGTGCTCCCCGGTTTTACCCGCAGTGCTCGGCCAATGGCCTCCCTCGATTAATGGGCTATCTAACACTGAAAGAATTTCTCAAATCAGACCAGTAGTTCCCGAGATAAGCGCGTTCAAACAAACAAACTCTTCAGCTTTATAATATTTAATATAGAAGTGTTAAGCTTATACTGTTAATTATTAATAAATTAGGTTTATGATACTGAAATTATAACGCTATCAAATTTTGTAATTATCAATTTCGAGAAGTGTAAACAATATTACTGAAGTAAATAATTCTTATATAATTTCAATGTTTTAAATATGTTGAATAAAGCGTGTAGTTATATATAATATTTAACTATTAATAACTATGTATATACCCATAATAAAAAAAAACAATTACTTTAGATCCCTGTGAGAGCCATAAAAAACTGTTAAATAGAAAGGATGTTAAAGTAACAAGAGATTCGTTAGTAAGTCACACAAACCATGAAGATCACGTTGAGCGTATATTTAAGAGGTAAGTAATAATATTTATTTTACAAATATTATAAATTTATTTTTATTTTAATATAAATAAAATATCTCATCATTTTTCAGTTTCACGCATAAACATAAAAAAGTTTACAAAGATGAAGATGAACGTGAAATTAGGAAGGCTATTTTTCACAATAACATGAGGTAAAAAAGCAGCATTATACCCTATCACTACATAAAAATGTTTAAAGAATAGCTTGGTATCTCAGATCCCAGTGATCCGTAGATTTGTTTTAAAAATCTATTGGTATTTGATTAATTTAAACTGCGCTTATTTACATTATACTCGCTTACTACAAAATCAAATGATTTATTTTATTTTAGGCGCATCATAGCTAACAATAACAATAACAGTGGTTTTAAACTTGGTGTTACCAAATTTGCTGACCGTACTCCGGAAGAAATGAAAAGAATGAAAGGTCTATTGAAACGAAAACAAGGTGAAGTCGGGACAGTACCGTTCACATATTCACCTGAACAAATTAAAGAGATATCTCAAAGTTTACCGGAGGAATTTGATCATAGATTATATGGCAGGATCACACCTGTTAAAGGTAAGTATTTAAATATGTAACAAATAAACGACTAAAAGAACAAAAAAATGCACTAAAAATGTTGTTATTTTTTTGGAATATTAAATTAAAGCATACAATTAAAATTATCACTAAATCGTCTGTGAACGTATATATTGATATATCGATATGGTTTATTTTATCGTTAAATATTTTTAATTCTATCTAACTAGCATAATATACAGGGTATATAAATTATTTATTTTTAGCTAGTTCGATTCCCGATCCCTTCAAATGAATTTTCGAAAATATTTAATGAACCTCTATACCATTTTTCAAAATACAGGAATGTTTCCATTCAACAAAATTTGCTACCTCCAGTATTTCAATACTTTTCCTCTAGGGCCCATTCAAAATTTCCATCCTATGTAAGCTTTCAAACTCTCGCATATTTCCTACAATCAGAACAAGAAGATTGCGGTTCCTGTTGGACCTTCGGGACCACTTCAGCTGTGGAAGGTATACTTGCAAGTATTAATGGTGGAAGGCTCATCAGGCTCAGCAATCAAGCTCTTATTGACTGCGCTTGGGAGTGAGTTTAGTTTGTTCTTATTATCTGAAAAAATTGTCACAACCATTGGATTTAGTAGGCAGGTAGTAATTTTGGTAGTAACGTATTCACACCGTAACTAATACACATTATCTTGCAACAAAACAATGAAATCTTTAGGCACATAAGCTATCATATAAATATATATACTAGACATATACATTTCTTATAATCTACCACTCCACATCGTAAATATATAGAATTGAACCATATTTTAATACATAAACTATCTTTACATCGATGATGTGTGCCGAATAAAGCAATTACAAATTATTATAAATATCTTGAACAATAGATTTGGCGCGGAAGGGTGCGATGGGGGAACAGACACTGCTGCTTATCAATGGATGATGAAGTACGGTCTACCTACTGAAGACGAATATGGTCCCTATGAGAATAAGGTAGGGGAAAAATAGTTTTCAAAAGAAGTCTAGTTTTAAATATTCCATGTGTTTATTTTGAAGAGAAACTTTAGAGGCGCGTTGAGAGTTAAATTTCAAGGTCGCGTCATGGCAATGCCGTCACGTCATGGGGTAAGGCGACGATTTTGATATCTTTAAATCTTGCCAAAGAATTCTCACTTCTGACACAACACACGCTCTTTTTTTCTATAGCCTGGTGTTGTATAATTATCCTCTTTTAAAACATTGGAACTAGTTTATAAAAACTGTGTACTCTATAAATGGTAATATAAAACGTAAAGAATTTAATTTTCATACTTATTTTATTTTTTCATTTCACAGGATGGTTTCTGTCGTATCAGCAATATGACTCATTTGTACACCATACGTGGTTTTGTTGACGTCACACCATTTAGCGTGGAAGCTCTCAAAGTGAGTTCTTATCATTTTACACTCCATATACCTATATATGCAAGTATAAATAAAATAAGTGACAATAAAATTTACTACCTAACTGTTATGTTTATGAATCCTCTTTAATTTAAGATCCACCATCGTCTTCCAAAAAATATTTTAAAGTACAACAAAAAAAGAGATAAATATTTATTTTGACAATTTTATTTATAACAGCACTAAATTAATAAAGAAAAATACAATATAATAAATGCAACAAATATATAAATACAAATAAATACGACGGTTTTTTCTATTATAGGTGGCGCTAGTCTATCATGGTCCTCTCTCGGTATCAATAGACGCTACAGGTCTACTGAGCCTTTACACTGGCGGTATTTATTATGATACTTATTGGTAAGTTGATATATTTTTTGTTTACCTATAATGAGAGAAATAATTTCAAGGAAGATATACATATTTTCTAAATCTTTGATTCGATTAAAAAAAAATATTTTTTCAGGACAAACCTTTTTCTTTCAACGAACTGAATTAATACTTATTTTGCACTAAATAACCGTAAATTAATGCACAAAAACACAATCAATTAAAAATAAACTCCATCTCAATGTTCAATGCCATCACACCATCGAAATTTGAGCAAGCACAAATATATAACTATCTCTTTCTAGTACCACCTCAGACCTGAACCACGAGGTAACTCTAGTTGGCTACGGCGTGAACGAAGGGGAAGAATACTGGATCGTCAAGAACTCCTGGGGTCCTGATTGGGGCATTGATGGGTACTTCCACATCTCCACAAGGGACAATAGCTGTGGTATCACCACTGAACCCACTTATGTTGTGTTTTAATACGAATAATTGCTACTTTAATCTAATTTTTATATCGCTTAATATGTTTTAGTTTCTATTTAATATATATTTTCGTGGTGTCTGCTAGAAATATTTGCTTGAGTTCGATGCTCGTTTTATGTGCCATGAATAAGTTTTTTTGAGTTATAATATCAAAAAAATAATAAGATACCGGAAGCTGTATAAAAATTAGATTAAGTACTTCTATTTTTCTTGATAATGGAATGATATTGTTAATGGTAAACGAGTTTTAAATCTTAATTTAGTATACTAGAAAGCAAGATTGCACGTGTGTTACCTATAAGTTTTATTTACGCTTAAAATAATAAATAAAAATGATCAAAGCATACCTAAAAGTTTATTTTTGACATATTTCTCATAAATAATAAATATAATTCAAATTGGGTTCTACCATCACCATTATACTATAGAAACAATATTACCCCAAACTATTCAATACTTTTCCTAATTTCTGGGATGATTTAAACAAAAATTTTCACTACCTTTGAAACTATAAAAGGTAGATGTATACAAAGAAAAACATGTTTTATACACACATACGTTTTTTAGATTACGAATATAATGATTAATATAGTCAGCTCATAAGCACATCCCTTAAAAAACTTGGCAACATACCCATATCTATAATTTAGTGAAATCCAATAATAAGGCAAATTGAATACAATGTTAGAATCACACGAGACAGTGAAAGGCTTCACACGCACTTCGCTAATACATCTAATTGCTTCCTGCGATCCGATTAGACTCTAGAAAGTTCCAACAAGATATTTCTTTATCTGTACTTTCTCTGTTAATTCAAATGTATTCTATGCTATGGAGATCAGAGTTAAAAAATAATTTTATAGTTTACTTATTTAAAAACATAATGGTAAGAAATAGCCTTTTTGAGGTATCATCAGTATTAATCTTAGAGTTGGTTTGAGGCGTTACCCGGCAATTTCGACTATGTTCAACCTCTATAACGTCTGGTACAACATAAAGCACAATACCGAAAAAAATATATAAAATAGGATGGTCTTTGATCTTTAATTGCTCGCGAGGACTTTTTTCCAAAGTTAATAGATTTCTAGAAAAAAAATGTGCCGTGGTCATCGATTTTTCCGCAAATACTCTATAAACTTCGTAACCTGCTGACTTAGAGCTCTGAAAATTTTATGTTTAATAAATTATCAGTTACACAACAGTCCCTGACGAGGATATTTTGTTTCACTGATTAGTATCTTTTTAAATACAAAATGCGAGGAAAAAAGAAGGTGCAGCGGGAGAGGTTTGAGATCCGTCAAGTATGGTCAAGGTTATTAGCGCATGTATAAGCCTTAATGCTCTAAGAGATTAATAATACTCCAAACTCTTTCTGTGGTCGACTAAAAGAAGGTACAAACAACAACACAACGTCTTAAGAAGACCTTTGACTTAACTAAGAATAAACACACATAAACAGAAACAAATAATATAATCACTTGTTTACATTCTTAGCCCTTACAAACACGTATACGCAAAGTAAATTTCAGCTCAAAGTTCACTACATAATGTTGCGAGTAGCAATGATCTCAATAAATGATAACAGTCACGCAAAGTACAAGGTCCTCTTAAAACCGTCATAGCAAGTAACATGTAACGGTTAGGAAGAACACAAGTCGTGACTTTCTAAGTGTCCCTGGAATCAATAACAAGATATTAAAATTTCAAATAACAAGCATTCAAATTGGAAGCTTATAGTGTAAAAGTTTTGTTTTTATGACAAACTGTAAAAGGGTATTAAAACTATTAAAATGTAGAGTGATACCTATGTATTTACTTTTTAAACATGTCGTTAAAATTTCTTGCATTTCAGACGCAAAAAAGCGGATGTATAAAATATAGCTCGCTTTTAAATTTCGCACATAAATCCCGTTTACAGCCACGCATAAAATTAACTGATACTATAAGCGCCTGTTCGGCCATCTGGCGATTCATTTATCTCAAAAAAAATCTATGTAATAGAAAGAAGCAGTTGCTTACTTCATTTAAAAACGATAACATAGTCCATTATTATTTGGATTCTATGTGTGAGTACATAGAGCAGAAAAACTTTGTTACTTCGTATGAGCCAATTATCTTTTAAGTTCAAGCTTTTACATTTAATTGCAGCCTCAGGCTTAGAGCTTAATATGGTCTGTGACACGTAACATGAAGATTGAACTAGAGAAAAGATCTAATTACTAGGTTAGTAGTTTTTTAAATTCTTTCAATAATTATTTGCACTTTATTACTCGCACAGCTATCTTAATTTTATACATTATTTCTACTTGATCATGGCTCTAATGTACTTAAAGATGTCTCCCACCGGTATATATGTATGTATAATTAATTCATCCTTTGTAAACGTTAGGCAAAACTTATCAAAGCGAAACATCCTTAAGCCCGCAGATGCCAAACTATAGTCCAAGACGGAACGCCAAGTGCAATATAGTACCGGGGAGCACCTTAGAAAGTTATTGGGCCATAAAACTTAAGATTTCGTTCAGCATGCGAACTGATGAGGGCTGGCGTGCAGCCAAATGGCCTACTTCAAGATTGTAAACGCTCAGCCTGGGAGTGACGGGAGTGGATCCTGGCCGAAATCTAGAGCGAATTCATCAAACCATCACTGCTATTTAGTTTGGACGTATTTCGTTGGTAAAATGTTCAACAAGATAGCTTTGTGAATGATAAGTATTTAGCATTTTAGATAAATGTAAATTAGTATCGAAATTGGTTCACTGAACAAACATATTTTATTCGTGAAACAATTTCGACTTCTTATATAGTCTTTTATACAATTTCTGTATTTTGCTACATACTCCTTCTTAAATTTCAAATTTAGAAGCAACGATTTTTTAGTTTTATTTTGCAAATTGTAATATGCCTACATACTCGTAATAAAAATTAAGGCTTACGTACAGTAATTTCATCCGTTCTAAACCACAGCGGCTTGCATGTATTCAAACGTATCTCTAGTTATACGTTACTTTTCCAATAATGTAAAATTACATCAAATACTTTAATGACCTTAAAAGATCCTAAATTCCCATCTTAAGTATACAGATAAAACACCAATACTCACGGAAAAGGTTAATTTCTTCGACATTAGATAAAAACAGAAATAGACAATGTTTATTTTTAATGAAATAAACATGAGCCATTCAAAAATGGTCCCGGTGTGAGTTCCTTGTTTTTTAATTTCAATTTCATTGAGAAGTGTTAGAAACAACAGGATGAGTTGAAATTCACACATTTACATTTGTTGAATTTAGATTACACATCATGGTGTTAAGAGTCGATAAAAATACACATTTGGAAGGTTATTGTAGCTTTAAATACGTGAGATAAACTTTATATAAACGTATTCAACATTCATAAGTTACTTATAAGATACATATCAAAGACTTCATTATGATATTTTTATCAAACATAAATCAAAAGAGTATAAATAATGAAATATAAGTAAATATGAACAATGGAAATCCCTTCAGCTTAATTACCAATTAATGTTGTTTTATATAAATAGGGAACTGAAAATCTCTTTAATTGGCTTAATTAAAAACTCAGTTAATTATCTGTAATAGCATTAAAACTGCAATCAACGGATTTCGGTGTACGAATTTCTGTATTCATTTACAATAACATTGTAATAAGTACTTAACATTGTATGCAGACCTACACAATGAGTCGTTCTGTCTCGATTGTTAATAAATGTACAGCAAAAGCAATTGACCCGAGGCTAATTCATAAAGGCCTGATAATAATGAGCATAAATTTGAAGAACTTTCTAGAAGTTGGGGTAAGAACACAGACATGTAATATATGTCTGTGGGTAATAATATACTGAATTATTACATTATAAACGAATAAAGAGTTCTAATAAGGCCTGTGTAAATAATAAATTGTGATAAATTAAGTATGTAATTTTTTTAATTATTGAATTCTTATGGAGATATTGCTCTATACTATTACAAAATCAATATTAAAAATAAGAATGATGAATTTATGAATTCGGCTAAAACTGAATTTGAATAAAGTCTCCACATTAACGATGTGAAACGCCCATACATTATCTGACTTCCACATGCCAATCCTCTTAAAAGTAACCAGCTATAATTCCTGTGATGGCGAAAAATTAAAAACCGTTCAGTGAAAAGTATTTTCCCGTTACCCGTCCAGGCTTCAGTTGTCAATTTATTTTCCTGACGTAATCAGCCCTTTAACAAATGGTACTCATGTTTCTCGAGCGCCATTATTAAACAGGACCTTTAAAAGGAAATTCTTTGGACAATTATATCGTGAGACGTCGTCAACTAACGATTGCACTTGTAAAGGGATCCACTAGAGTGGTTATTGTGGAGTAAAAATGCAAAATGTCCAGTACGAAGCTGTCTAGTGTCCTCGGGTTACGAACTAATGAGAACTGTTCAGATATTTCATACTATTTTTGTACATTCATTGTGAGACGTCAACTATGTTACAGTGACGCGACGTTCTCGTTAAATTTATGTTACGCAACTTGAATATTCAGTGGTAAATTTTAATAGTAAATAGTAATTGCTATTTGTTAACCATTTACCCAATATTTTAGACTTACTTTACTCAAGCGCGGATCCAGGGGGGGGGTCACGGGGTCATGACCCCCCCCTGGGCTAGGTCCACTTAGGTCCACGACCTAAGTGGACCACTAATTTAATATTAACTTTTTTAAATTAACAAATAAATACTGTTCAATATGATGGTTTTATTGAATTTTGAGACATAAAAGTAATATAGAACAATGAAATCAATTACAAACGGTAACGGAAGAGAATATAACAAAAATTATAGAAAAAGTTTATTAGGGTCGACCTGTGGTCGTAATTTAAGGACAAATAACAGGTGTTTCGATTTAAAAAAAAAAACTATAACTGCGTAACTAAAGTGTAATGGTAAAGTTGTATGGTAATATCGAAATATCCCAGTTCGTGGATAAGACATAAAATAGCAATTTTTTTTTAAATGAACAATAGAAAATAGTTAAATTACAACAAAAAATCGGCCAAGTGCGCGTCGGACTCGCGCACCGAGGACTCCGAGCAAACATATTTTTTCATTATGTTGTATCTTACAATTTTGTTTAAAGGATTTTTTTCTTTATCTGTGCTTGTAAGTGCTTAAGTCGTTGCTTTTAACCAAATTTCCAAGACTGTGTTCACGGGAAGTACCTTGTAGGTTTTGATTGATGATTCCCTTGCAAGTAGTTGCGAATTACAGAATATGCGGCTCTAATTGCTATTTCTTCAGATTGCGTTGACATAGAATTTGAATTTTTAAATAATAACTTAAATCTGTTAATTAAATTTAACAGATTTAAGTTATTATAGACCTGAGTTCTGATGTGAATATCAATTAAATACATGTAGACGTTCATGAGTAAAGGGATTGTAAGTTTAAAATTATTAAAAAAATATATTTTTATTTAATTTAATTAAATAATTAAGGTTTTCGCAGTTATTACTACATCTGTGCTATAACACGATACTTTTTACTCAATTTCAAGACTGTGTTTACGGGACAGGGTGCTCCCTGCAGGTATTGATTCCCTTGCTAATGTCGAAATCCTACGGTCTAAGTACGGTCCCTTGATGCTGTGAAAAATTCAAACGTTTTAGCCAACGCAATCAAAAGATGCAGCTGTAATTGCTGAAATTATTCGACACTCCCTAAGAAATCTTTTGATTTCTTTGATTCCTACAGGGTAGTTCCCGAGTACACAGAGTCATGAAATTTAGTACAATCAAACGTCTTATAACGCAGACTAGCTTACCGCCCGCGGCTTCGCCCGCTTTCTCTAAAACCTTATAAATTATATACTATTCCTCTTGAATCACTCTATCTTTAAAAAACTGCATCGAAATTTGTTGAGTAGTTTTAAAAATTTAATCATACATAGGGAAATAGGCACAGTACAACGACTTTGTTTACTAATTGCGAAAAGCATGAATTTTTCCTTTGATTATAATATAAAAAAATATTTTAAAAAAAATTTAACTTACAACCCTGTTACTCATGAACGCTGACATGTATTAACTTGATATTCATACCAAAAACTCAAGTCTATAATACCTTTACGCTTCAAATACTCTATAAAATCAAACTTCTATGTCAACGAATCAGAAGATAGAGCCGTAAATGCCGAAAAATTTCGCAAATTTCGACATTCGCAAGGGAATCAAAACTCAAAACCTACAGGGTACTTTCCGTAAACTCAGAATCTTGAAATTCGGTACAAAGCAACATCTTATAGTACAGATACAGGAATAATTGCAAAAAATATATATTTTTCAAGTTTGTCTGCCTGTCAAGACCCTTTTTCTCAGGAACGCGTGGAGGTATCAATCTGAAATTCATACCGAATACTCAAATCTACGGTTCCTTATAGCTGTGAAAAAATCAACTTGCCAACGCAATCAAAAGATACAGCCGTTTATGCCGTAAATTATCGCAAATTTCGACATTATCGCAAGGGAATCAAAATCTATAGGTATTGTACTACTTCCTGTGAACACAGAGTTCTGAAATTTGGTTAAAAGCAATGTCAGCACAGATGGAGGAAAAATTGCTAAAACATACATTTCATGCTTATCAACATTCGCAAGTGTTGCCAGGAATCAAAACCTACAGGTGAACCTCCCGTGAACACAGAATCTTGATATTTAATCTTTATTTAATAGAAACTTACGTCTTATAGCACAGATAAAGGAAAAATCGCAAAAAACATAAATTTAATATTAAAACATATAAAAATGTTTGTACGGAACTCTTGGTTCGCCAATCCGACTCGCACTTGACCATTTTTTTTAATCTACGTATCAATTAAATTACCAAAATATAGCTTTTGAAAATTGACCACGTCTATGTGACCCCCCCCTGGCACTAAAGCTGGATCCGCCCTTGACTTTACTTTACTTTATCTTGTCAGTAAAAGCAAATATTGGCAATATATGCATTACGATAGGCTACAAAGCTTCGATCTAATGCGTAGAATAAGATTAGCTATCACAAGTCTATACCGCTTCCTTATAAAACCCATATCCTGCTAATTTATGATCACTAATCTGTAATGTTTCTTCGGAAAATACTTACGTGAGTCGTTTTAGTGATATGCGAACACGGTCTGTAGACAAATATGGTTAAATTTCATAATTTGATATACATTCATTTAACATTCATTTCAGTGAGAGATATTTGTATTAAACGAAAATGGTATTTAATAACAAAACCATTTTTTTAAGTGGGGAAATCTTGCATAGGTGCACGGCCCCGGAGAAGGAGCCGTGGGTTATGTCGGATTCTTACCGACTAAATTTTATAGCAATACAATGATCTTTTATGTAAATGCAAATACATATAAAGTTTTCACATAATATATCTACACCTCCAATAAGACGATTTATAAACCTGCTAATTTAAATTGCGTTCATTTCCCGTCTACCATGAGAACACGTAGCAAAACAACTTCGTTATTCGGTCGATTATAACAAAAAGCTCTCAAAGCCAAACAAATATCGATATTTATTATTTGAACTCCAATCACGTACGGATGAAATGTATAAAGACGGATTGTCTTAATTCTGCGCTCAGTTTTTGAGGTCGCAAGAAATATGCATTGTTCCGAGCCGGTCAGTTATGAAACAATAGACATTATAAATATACCTTGTACATTCAAGGAACGGTATTTGTACCATAACAGATGTGTCTTTATTAGAAATTAATTCGGATTTAATGATGTATAATGAAATCCTTCTAATTTTAAGATGTCTGTGAATAAATCCATTATGTTTTTTTAAACAACGCCTTGAAGTCTATATTGTTTTAAAACTTTGTTAGTTTTCATACTATAGTATTAATACCTATCTCATTAATCATAAAAAGCTAAAATTTCGAGTATATCAATAACGTTTCTGAGTGAGTTGTACAAAGATATCAAATGGGTTGATATTTACCTTCTGAAAAGCCCATTTCTTTAAACTACTGAAATATTAAAGTCATTTGATATTTCAAATTCAAACATTATACTTTATCTTTATATCATAGTTATTTAAAATACACATATTTCCAAATAACATAAAATGGTTCTAATCTAAAAATACAGCCACTGCTTAGTCCACGTGTTTTATTTAAATGCAATGCCGCAGAAATTGACTGTCTCAGCGCGACGTGCCTCGCTTACATAATAATAACCTTTCTTTATTCATGAAATCTCAGTTTTGTTCGATATGATAAATGTGTGTAATTTACATAGATTTGCTCGATCTATATTCCCATGAAAGTAATATAAAATAAGTCATTACGTTTTATGATCATTAAGCTTAAGAAAAAATGTTTTACATCTTAACATAATATCATTGCATTGCTTTTTAACTTAGCTTTTTAATGTTGTTTAATTTTATGAATTTTGTTTGCGTGTAATATAATGTGGTAAACAAATAGATATTTAATTAACCATCAACCCCATTTAGGGAGACATAATATTGAATATCTAAAAAGCAATTAAGATACTGGCTTATGGCACCTATAACAAAAACAATTTCTCTTTAGCGTCTCTCGTTTCATATCGCAGTGCCACAAGCCGTCATCACGTTGAATTACAGAACAAAAGCGCAGCTGACTAAGAAAACAGTGGTCTGGCTTCGTCTGGCTCTAGTGATAGCACGTCCGCTCATATCACGAAATTGCAGACTTGTGGTCGAGCCGCAGGCAGGCATCTTATGCCACAATAGAATGAAAATTTTATTGGAAATGCCATAAAATAATAGAAACTTATAGAAGCAAGGTTCGAAGGACCAATTTTGGAATTTAAGACGATTTCATGCGTTTTAATTACGGAATACGATGATTATTTTTGAGTTCTATAACTATTTGAAATTGCATATAAAAACCACAATAAAACCATGCCAAAACTATAATTTTTAAGTGAGATAACAAAATAAAAGCTTTTCGGTTAAAAGAACGTTTGTTTATCTCGATGATCGATTCTGTTCGAGTTTTCTGAAGAATTTTATGATTAATTGAATAAAGCCATTGTTCGGTTTTATCATGATCGATTTTATTGGACATTTTGTGCTCCCGATTTCTTTTATTATTTTACAGTAAAGAGATCGATATATATGTATTTTAAACATAGAAAGTCTTTCTGATTATACGCTTTCACGTCAAAACCACAGCAACGATTCGAATGATGTTTGGAATGAAAATCGTGAAAATGAGTTGAAAATCCCCTGGTTGACCAATTATTGTTTATATACACGATATTTAGACAGGATATATAAATATTATAGTAAAAAAATAAAAGTAATTACTCTGAACATATCTCGAATAGACCAATATTTATAAAGAAATATATAAGTGTGATCAGCTAAGATATCGTATTCTATCAAAATATGTTATATCCAAGAAAATCTCAAAGGAATAACCCGAGGCGAATATAAAATTAAAATCCCGCTTGCACTGAGTTATCGGCAGTGTTCTTAATTTATACTTCGGGAGCATATTTTCTTACATTTTTCCAATATTTCGTGCCATTCTAACACTAAAAGTAAATAATAAACAAAAAGTTACTTTCTATAACTATTAAGCATGTACCTATATTATTACGTGAAGCAAAATCTACTTGCCTTTTTTACTAAAATTTTGCGGTTTGCTAACATATAAAATTAAAATTGATAGTGCAACAGATATAGCTCCTACTACTCCATACGTTATATTATATGGTAATAAGACACAACATTTATTCCGATAACTTCTTTTTTAAACTCACACACATGTAAATATCTCACACACGCTTATGAAGGGACACTTTCGCACTGCACGTGTCTATTGTTATTTAACCCTCCTTGAATAAATTATAGAGACTCATACTTAACACGGGCAAGAATATGTTTTTTTTTTATTGTAAATATGTTGTACATCAACAGCTTAATGTAGAAAAATGTATAATTTCTTTGTGATAAATGTGTTAAAAAACAATGTATTCTTCACAATATTAAAAATGTTATTTATAAAACTTGATTGAATTTGTCCTTTTATTTCTTCAATTGTAAGACTGAAAAGCACTCGGGCAAAGCCCAAAGGCGACATTTTTATTTTACACCGAGTCTGGGGCGACCGACATGAAGAATTTTTTAATTACGAGAAGATACTTTCTTCTCTATCGCGGTTTTCCTGTGGGAATATTTCTGCCACATTGTCCGTACTACAAAGGCCACGTGACCATTGTCGACTGTAATATTTGTAATAAACACTCAGTAGGGGAACTTTATGTTTCCAGTAACATGCATTGTTGTTCTTATGACTGTTGAAGGGTATTTGCTCTTTGCTCTTGATAGCGATTGTAATGTTAAATGATTGAAAAATGTTATAATACTCATACATTTATGGAAGATGAATGAGTACAGATATACAGGGTGTCCCACTATTGGTATACTAAGCGCGAAGGAACTTGTAGTTTTGCATACACTGATCACGTAAAAAATACTTAAAAAAAAAAATTACGTCCAAAATTTTTTGCTAAATTTTTCCTGAAAATCCATGTTTTCTTCTCTAGCTTCGCGCAGCCGGCATATACCGCTTCTCTTATATGAGCATTTTATCTATGAAAACATAATCTTAAACGATAGCTCACGTGCTGGTGGCAAAATTGGGCGGCTCGCTTGTTATGGATGTACACATAGAGTTTTAAGAATTCATCTTTTTGAAAAAAAAAATGAATCTGGAATTTTTTAATTATTTTTTACGTACTCAGCGTATGCAAAACTATAACCTCCTTTGAGCTTAGTATACCAACAGTGGGACACCCTGTATATGACACATCACATTAAAATTTGAATTTACGGCACATCCAACTTTCTTTTTATATTCTATGTTCTATCCAAAAGGCACAAGACACATTTTTAGCTATCAACATTAACTGTACTACAACCTATCTTATAACACTATACTTCTAAATAATTTGGTTATAACTTCAATCAAAAACATTAAATACATTTACTATAGAAATATACCAAAAGCTTACATCCCGAAGTATAAAATGATGACGCAAACAAAAATGTTGCCAATAAATCGTTCTCATTCCGCACGTCTCGCGTCTGTAATCTGATTTCAGTTTAATTAAATCCCCGTAACTATGGAATAGTTTCGGATATGAAGCTTCGTTTGAAAACTACGTATTGTTGAACGGCTTTTCATTCACTGCATTTTTGGGTCGCAACGATAACTAGACTAGAGTATTTGTTGATTTGGATAGTCTGTGGAGTGTTCTAGAAAGTATGCTTAGTTTGTAAACATATTTGGGATATAAATTCACAATTTTTATTTTAAAATTGAGTAGTTGATATAGTAAAGTACGTGTTGTTGTTAACCATGTAATTATGTAGTAATTTATAATAAATTTTTAATTTAATTTTTAGAGAGTCAAGGCCAAATAATATTTTACAAAATATTATTTAAAACATTAAAGAGCTATCTTTTATACAAATCTGCTAATGCTTTTCAATGAAATGAAGTTTGAAGTTTTTATAAAACAAACGAATAAAAATTAATGATGATTTTATTGAAATTTACACTGGAGTTACAACAAAATATTAACTTATGTAGGTATTCATCTGTATTATATAAATGTTAAATAATTACGGTTTCAGTTAAAAAGAACAGCTCGGTTTTAAGCTTATGATGCTATTTTTGTAATAACATTGACCTTGTTCTGAGAGGAAAACGGCAAAAGCCTTTTGTATTTTCAAATAAGCCGAACTACCCAAGTACCTATACATTAGTTACAGGTGTAATTGAGGTTGGCAACCCTGTTATATTATAAGCTATGGACTACGGACTTACCTGATATAATTCTATAAATTATAGTTCCTATTATTACATTTTCTTCTATATTTTTTTCTATTTTTGCGTTGGTTGATATTAGGTAATTGAAATATACTTAACGTCTTTGAACAATTACCTACTTATAGGCTACTTATCACCGCAAACATCTTTATAATAATAGTTCCTTCTTATTTAAGAAATCATCGAAAAGGATCCTGATCGTAAAACTCATAAAAATATTGAGTATTTTGTTAAACTAATTCAATTATTTGTTACGATTTCCAGGCCACAGGTAAAGCGTGTTGAGCTCGTTTTAATATTACCTGAGGTACCTAACTACCTACTGTTTATTTACCGTTATTGCTGTACCGGTATGAAAGGTAAAAATAAGGATAACCCTCAGAAATTTTGCGTTAGACTAAATTATCCTTTTTTTTTCTTTCTACTAAGTGAACTGAAACTGAACTGAAACTGTCGTCTGAAACTGTCTATCTAACAGGAACCTTTTCTATTCGTTGTTCGACAAACTGCTGTTCATTTTAAGTCAATTTTTTTGATTTTATGCATGTTCCCCGTATCACTCCATGTGGGCGTTAATGTATAACACAATTTTGAAACTCTCCTATCCCCCATGTCATCTAAAATAAGAAAAGCAAATACAATCGTGCTTACGTAATACTTGAACGGTCCCTTTATAGCGGTTCCACACAGAGCGAGACTAGAGAGACTATCCAAATCAAACCAAACATAATACATAGTACTAGTACTATAGAGACAGGTATAGCCGCAAGCGCGTGCCGTGTATCGGCGAGCGTGCGGAACCCGATCTCATTTCGTGCGGCCGCTGCGCACGCGACGCCCAGCGTAATGGCGTGTACACCAGGGATACAATGTAACGGTTCATCGTAATTGCCTTTTAGGATACGAGGATGCAAATATCTTTGAGTATGAAAACGAATATTTTTGCAAAATTTAAAATCTTTAAATAGACGTTTAAGAAATTTTGTAGCTTATAATATAAAGTGTGATACTAGAATTTTACTTTAGTTTAATCGTAAAATGATATTTTTTGTTATTCACAAATTAGGTCTCCAAAATTTACAGTGTCATTAAAATTAAAAGGCTATAAATTAAAAGGCTTAAACTTATTAAGCCTAAACTTAGGCGCGGGTCAAACACAAGCGACGCGGGCGTGGGCGTGCCATAAGCGCACCTCTTCAATCTGTTTTGCACCACGTCCTTCTTCTACATTTTGTATGAAAGAACTTTGGAAAGGCGTCGAGACGGCACGCCACGGTTGTGCCACGGTTGCGCCGCCTTTCCAAAGTTCTTTCGTACAAAATGTAGAAGAAGGACGTGGTGCAAAACAGATTGAAGAGGTGCGCTTATGGCACGCCCGCGCCCGCGCCGCTTGTGTTTGACCCGCGCCTTAGGGAATGGTGTTACAAAACAAATATATAAATAAATATAAATATCACTAAAATATACCTTGCGAATAATGAAATGAAAAAACCTGAAAAGCTAATTTTGTCTTTATAAGTACTCGTATAATTGCACCTGTTTATTATACCCAAAAACTGCAACGACAACAAGACATCAAGTCTTACGGTAAACAAAAACAAGTTAAATGAATAAGGTCAGTCCAATGTAAACACAGCTCTACTAAACCCTTTCTCCTTGAGATTTACGACCAGCTCTACCGGTAAGTATTTTATATCGACTCGTAAGCTATCTCCTAGGACCTAGGTAATAACAAAATTTTACAACTTCCAATAGATGCAACGCATAAATACCTCTAATATTAAAGATTTGTCTCCAACGGGAGCAATAATGTTTTATTTATATACGACTTTAAAAAAAGAGGAGCAAGAAAGAAGCTTTGTTACTAGGAAAATATCGTTTAGAATTAATTATTAGCATTAAGTTTTAAATTAACATCTTAACATTAATTAAGGATATCGTTCCAACTATTCAGGACGTCGACTGCAGGGCACAAAGGCCTCCCCCAAAATTAAGGATAATAACAAGTCACTTAATTTAGTATTTTGAATCAAATAGAAACAAAAAATAATAATACTAGCATGAAAATCTGCGTTTTGGTTACAAACGATCTAAATTCAAATCATATTTTTTTAACGCAGTTCGCGCCATTGCCTCCCACAGACTACATAATAATTTAACCATCAACGTTTTATATAAATCTATTCATAATGACATACAGCCAATACTTTGATGAAAACATTTGTTCTGTAATGTAATTACCATTTGAAAACAATTCATATTCATCTTGCAACTTAAACTTTACGATTTACCAGTTCCACGCCCACGAGCGAGTTTATGAGTTTAAGCTTTAGTGTAATTTAAAACTAAATGCCTCATTCCCTTAAATAGGGCGTACCTAATAAAAATGCACGTGGATTTATAATAAAGAAAATTGTTTTGTGATGATAAAAACAAATTATATAGTAAATTGTTTTATAATGACGAAAGCATGTAATAGAAGCAATCTACTACTCTAAATTTTAACAACATTTTTATTAATTCCTTCATTTAATCAGATCAATAAAAAGGCCATTTTGATTTTAAAACGTCTTTTCGATTAGAAACAAAAGCAAAGTCCATCACTAAACATGAAAATTCCAAACCGACTCTATACTCGTTAGCATAACATTCTAACTAGTTAACAATCAGATTTATCAATCAGATTTACCGATAGCAGATTATAACAGTACCCTCCCACAATCATAGCAAGCATTCCCACTCCCACGTTACAGAAGCAGCATTCATTATAATGTCTGTAAAAACTCGTCAATTTTCACAGCACGGTTAGAACATGCGAAACAGTGGTAAAGCTGTTAATTAATCATGTGAATTTGGCTTCTGTTTTTGTAGAACATTTGTTGCGTGTAAACTGTATTTTTCGTGGGATAGAATACCTACTGATATTCTTTGCTAAAAAGGAGATAATATAACTATTAACTATAGTGTTATATTATTGTTTGAAAAAAATGTTCAATAATGTCACTAATATAGGTACCTAATTTACTAGCTTTCCGCCCGCGGCTTCGCCTGCGTTTTCAAAGAAAAACCCGCATATTCCCTTTCCCGTGTGATTTCCAGGATAAAACCTATCCTATGTGTATTAATCCAAGTTACCCTCTATAATGTACGCCAAACTTCATTGTAATCGTTTCAATGGTATTTGCGTGAAAGAGTAACAAACATACATACATCCATCCTCTCAAACTTTCACATTTATAATATTAGTAGGATAGGATAGGATTGCGTTTTGCCGTAAAATATAAATTAAAAATATAGTATTAGAAGAATTTATATTACGTATGTTTATTAGAAAGTCCAGCTAAAATAGATACCATAGTTAGAGCCAATACAAGAGCAATATAGAATCTGAACTATTTTCAATACCTCGGAACAGTCGAAGCTAGAATTTGAAACTCAATAGCACTAATCCAACTATTCTAAATTCTGCACATTATTGTCAGTTTGCTTATAAATGTGATCATTATGGCAATAAATATAACGGAGTATAAAGTAAATCTACCTGACCTAATTCTTGTGAGCATTATGTAAAATTATGTAAAAGCGTGTTTTTGTTCCTATTTTACGTTGCAATGAAGAAACAAATACACTATGGAGAGTCTACTAATGACAAGCTCTTCTCTTCGTCTAACTAGGCATTCACTGCGAATTTTAATGATTCAATTGTTTTTTTTATAATAATCATTCACATTTTTATTCTATTTGAGATTACAGCTTACCATTATTGTTTTTATTTTTTTATTCGGAAATTAATATACAAATAACTTCCTTGAAAGCTTTATTTTGTATGATAATGTATGTCTGTTGTATGACCACGAAAATGGATCTTTAATTATAAGGTAAAACTTAATTCAATTATCTCTTAATTATATTCAATAGATACCTAATCTTATTATACGTTTTATGAACTACATACAGCTCGTATGTATCAAAGAGGCATTGTAGTATTCCCATCCTAGCATCCCAAACTAGGAAAGTAATTACACGCTTATTAGGTAATTTGTCCATTAATAGTAAACTATAAAACCGCCCACAGGTTCATAACTTCAGCAGAGGTAATTAACCTCGATGGAGCAAGAACTAGGCTTTAAATTAATTTTAAACGGAGTTTTGAAACAGCTTCATTGTATCAGTTACTCTGAGTTATGTTTATATACAAATACCTAATGCAAGAATTACCTACAGGGAGTTAGTTGATAACCTGAATGGACTGGACTTATCCAAACAAAACTATTGTAATAATTAGGAACTTAACATTATTTAGTAAAATGCATATTGAAGATATCCTTCAAGTACGTTTTAACTAAAATATACAATGCTATGTGCAATGTTTACTTTGCCATAAATTTATCATGCGAGATTGTTTACTAGTATTAATGTGTCGTCTAAATAAGTTATTCAAATTAACATTTCCTTATCATTGACATTTTCTACGAGTTATATTACGACAAAAGTTTATAATATAGAAATTAGAAAGTACGAATAAAATTTATATCTTCTTTCCTCCAGTGACTAGACCAATATGCATCTACGTCATTCGATAACACATGTGGGGAGTTTGTTTGTACGAGGGGACCTGCACATGGTAAAATGTTATTCCATTTAAAACGCCCATGGGAACAAAACACCGATTTCCCTTCCACCAATCCGTCAGCGATCCATTACGTTAATAACCTTCCGAAATAAGCTTCCAAGTTTGGGAAATGTAAACAATAAGAATCAATGATATCGGAATAAACATTGAAGGTTATTACTCTATTTATATTTTGTAATCTAATAATATTGGTTTAAATAAGCATCTTAGTTGCGGATGTTATATATTTAGGTAAACATCCATATCGATAAGTGATAAGAGTACAATTACTTAACTTTTGCTTCTAAAACCTAAGCCAATTATTCCGATAACATTTACCAGTAGAAATACACTTCAACGAGCAAAGCCGATAAAACATAAAACAATAATATTATCCAAATAATATAGTCTAAAAGTTGGAAATGCTAAAGTGGTTAAATCTACGCGATTCGAATTCATCAGAAACCCACTCGTGGTCCAAGGAGCTTTGATCAAACCGCCAATTAAAATGCCTTAGTAAATTTGACCAATCCACAAACAGTCTGTATTTATATAGTTACAATATAAAAGATTCGAAAAGAAACAAATATTCCGTGAGAAATGAACCGAATAAAACACATGAATTAGTTTATACTACAATTTTTAACTTCCTGTTGACAAAATATATGTACTTATAATAAACTTACTACTACTTATTGTAGCTACTTATTTATTTAAGTTTTCTTTTGTTTACTTAATAGTGATGGTGAAGTTAATCGATATTCGATAGTTAATTAAAAAAATATAAAAATTATTTTGACTAAAATGGTTTTCAAAAACAAGGGAAGAACGTATTTTAAGAACCATTTCATTGCCTGCGGTCTAAAGCATAGGTACTTTTCTATGAGGCTTGATCGTTACAGTGACTAATAGCAATTCTCTGGAACTATAAATTTTCATTAACGTCAACATACTCCGTGGTCTTTTTCTCTTTGTCAAATCTCAGTCCAATTAATTTGGTCGGAACCCTCGATTCGTCGCTAAAATTTCGGAATGCGGTACGTTTGTGCCTGGGAACGCCCTGAATCGTCATCCCATCCGATAGGTATTCAACTTTTAGCTTTATTTTATCCTAAAATATTTGCAATATACAACCGCTGTCCTTGTATTTTTTTTTCACCATGGGAAGTGAAGGACTTCATTATATTCGTCCTTTCTACATGGTTGACCATATTATCTTCCATGTATTGTTTGTATGTTCTTTATAATGCGGTATCCCTCCTCTAAACTAATATGATATCTTTATCGACAAAAAAATCAATTATTTCCCCTTGGAACATTCATTACATAATCAAATATTATTATTATTTCAAGCGCCATCTACATAAACTTCTAAGAATGACGACTGGTTCACAGTGAGGTAAACCCGGAGAAGA
The DNA here is from genome assembly GCA_907164685.1 of Colias eurytheme. Taxonomy (NCBI): domain Eukaryota; kingdom Metazoa; phylum Arthropoda; class Insecta; order Lepidoptera; family Pieridae; genus Colias; species Colias eurytheme. The sequence continues at coordinate 169,358 of CAJQZN010043177.1, forward strand.
TTATTAACAAGAATATCATTAATCAATATGCACGCCATCTATAGGATGTAAGCCGCAATATGATATTACCATACGCGTCATATACATATACACGTTGAAAAAAAGTTAACTCAAGTTTCAGGAATATTTTATTTTTAATATATGACGTACTAGAGGTCCGCCCCGGCTTCGCCCGTGGTACATATTTCGCAATAAAAGGTAGCCTATGTCCTTTCTCGTGTATCAAAATATCTCCATACCAAATTTCATGCAAATTGGTTCAGTAGTTTAGGCGTGATTGAGAAACAGACAGACAGAGTTACTTTCGCATTTATAATATTAGTATGGATTTTAAAGGATGGATGGATATGGATTTTATAAAGTAGACAATGAAAAAGTAGTTAAGAAATGACTATCCTTTATAATTTGGGTAGAATTATATTTTTTATGATTAATAAAATACGATAATTAGTTTATAATTAATTCAATATCACCTATTGACATAACTATGGAAGCAAATAATATAAAACTTAATAATTGTTGTGGTACCTATTTGACTATTAGCATAACTCTTTGTAACATAATTATTAACGCTATTTAAGCATTGATAAATTCAATTTCGAAAAATCCCCAGTGATATACACGTAAAGTCATAGCACAGTATTACAATGTAATACTGTGGTCATAGTATATTGGTTTCTACATTTGTGTAGATTATAATACCTACATAATTACCCACAATGAACCCAAATATTAAAGATATAATCAACAAACAAATAATGATACGGTACACAAGGCATCAAAAATAATTATGCTCGACCGACATAATTATTTTTAACAAGACTAGATACTCAAATATGTAAAATATATGTCTAGCTCAGAAATAAGACTAATGATCGAATGTCCTAAAATCAATCATATCTGCATTGGCAGATATGATTGATTTTATGTATGTATATTGATACATACATACAAAATGCACTACGAATTGATATAAAAACAAAAATT
>CAJQZN010043179.1:0-13743 GCA_907164685.1 Colias eurytheme
AAAAACCGGCCAAGTGCGAGTCGGGCTCGCGCACAAAGGGTTCCGTAGCAGCAAATATAATAAATTACAGTTAAATCAACCTATCTCAAAAACTATAAGAGATACTTTGATCAAACCAAAAATCGTTGAAAGAGTTAATTAGCATGCATCACCTCTATTTTTTTTAGAATTTTATACCCCGTAGTTATAAAAATAGAGGGGGGGGACATACTTTTTACGACTTTGAGAGCTGATATCTCAAAAACCGTTCACTTTAAGAAAAATGTTTTTTAGAAAACTTTATATCATTTTAAAAGACCTTTCCATTGATACCCCACACGGGTATGTACATCGAAAAAAAAAATTTCATCCCTCAGTTACATGTATGGGGGGCCCCACCCCCAATTCTTTTTTTTACTATTTAGTGTCATATTTTTGTAGCGGTTCATACAACACATATTCCCATCAAATTTCATCACTGTAGTACTTATAGTTTCCGAGTAAATCGGCTGTGACAGACGGACAGACGGACAGACGGACAGACGGACATGACGAAACTATAAGGGTTCCGTTTTTGCCATTTTGGCTACGGAACCCTAAAAAAGCTGCATTTTTAATGTTCTATTTGGGTTATTTCAAGCAAATAGTATTGCACATTGTAGACAGAGCATAGGTATAATTATTATTAAAAAACTCTTTACACTATCTCCTTTGAAATATACTACTACATTACGCCCAAAATATGTTGACTGATAATGGTCCCATAAAATGCTCTATGGGTATAAAAACCAATTAAAGAGCTTGTTAATAACTTTATAGGGACGGGATCGTTAAATTTTTACCACTTGATCACAAAGAAAGTAAAATATTTAATTTATTATAAAATACTCTGGCTTTTAGTCCAAAGGGTTCACGCTTGACCAGTAAGTATTGAATTGAGGAGCTTCGATAAGAAATATTTAACACAAGGCATTATAACTTTGATCATGATATACTATTTATTTTTAAATTACATCACGTTTCCATGTAGCATATAATTATAATGTCTAGCAAATAATATGTTTATAATATTATCTCGTTACATCATGTCCTTGTTATGCTATAAATAATTAAATTAACACAATTGATAAAAATAGAATTATCTCGATAATTTCACAAAAAATATAACTTTTAAGTCTTCCCTTAACCAGTAGGTACACTGGTACCTATATTATCTGTGCTAGTAAACTTTAAAACAGACAAATAAGTAACAAAATATCCAAAACACCTTACACTACCCCATTATACTTGACATTACATTTCCACCCCAACCCTCCTGCCAAACCAAACACCTAATTCACCCCTATATGTGTACAATTAGAGTTCAAAATTAACTGTATTCTTTTAAGTTTATTCTTTGAAGATAATAGGCGTCCCACTGTGCTCTGTGAGCGTTTGCTTGAGATTACGTACTTGTTAGTTTTAAGTCATGTTTGTTCTCTAATTTTTCTAATGTTACAACTTATAGATTTAGGGGTCGTTTTTTTTGGTCAGCTAAAACTGTTTGATTGGTAATTAGACACAATGTTTGTGTGTTATTATCTTTAATGGCTTGTAAGTTGTATTTTGTATTAGTGCTTAAATATTAAGAAAAATTAAATAAATTACAATCAAAAAGTGTCAAATCATAATATCAGAAAGTTCTAATAAGGTAAATTTCTAATTCTTCTTGTCAATGGACAAGACCTTACTTTCCTCATGAAAATGCAGATCAAACATGTTTTAAATGTAGAGCAAACATTAATAAATAATAATAACAACATGTACACTTTTTAAAACTCACGAGTAGCTTTTGTAATGTGGACATATATTACTTCGTCTGCATCACTAGTCTACGTATTTCTTTTAATTTTAATATCAATTATTGTCGCATTGCGTTTAAAATATCCTTACATCAAATGTTTATCTCAGTTCTTGACAAAGCATGATAAAGTAATTAAGGTATTCGGATATCTTGATTTTGATAGGGGCATGCTTGGGGCAGGTAGAAAAGTTCTCTCATTAAGGCAGGTGTAGTTATTGAATTAATATGTTATAATATTAATGTTTTATTTTGGCAAGCGTGGAGTCGGTTACGGTATGAGGTATGGTGCACCGGCTTAAGTTAAGAGAGACTCGCTTTTTTATCCACGTTGTCTGTTAAGGGTTAATTTATAGGAAAAAAATAAAAACAAAAACACATACTTAACAAACTTAATCATTAATTTTAATATAAAAAGGATTCACTGTTTATTACTCCAACCAATTACAAATTATTGAAAAGGTAGAGATACATATAACTATTTCAAACGACCGTATGTAACGCCATTGTGACATAAACCTTTATGATACAAAAGTTAATAGTTAGGTATAAACATAGGTTAACAGCATAAAAAATACCTACCTATTATAACATTGTGATATCTCAATCATACCACCTAACCCCCTAACATTTAGGTACATATTCCCGTAGTACCTACTATTCCCTGCCATCGATCAGCCTCTAACTTGCATGCGCACAGCGTGACCCTGCCCCAGGGGTCCCTGCTCATCAATTACCATGCTACAGGATCCGTCAACAGGTGCCCAACGAATATAATTCTCTAATTTATAAACAACAATAGAATACTTGTTATGCATGTGCATTTGATGTAATTCTATTAGATCTATAGAGGTAAGACATTAGTTTATAAAACACACATGCTCATAAAAATACTACGGAATCAAATGAAATAAAATGCATTAAATAACCGCTCGCCCCACCTTGCTCTTAAATTGTCTATCAAGATTAATATGTATTGTGTTAATTATCTTATATATAAAATTCTCGTGTCACAATGTTAGTCTGCATACTCCTCCGAAACGGGTGGACCGATTCTCATGAAATTTTCTGTGCATATCGGGTAAGTCTGAGAATAGGCCAACATCTATTTTTCATATGTACCACGGGCGAAGCCGGGGCGGGCCGCTAGTTATAATATATAAATATATATATAAGCTATCTGTATAACAATTCATACTATACCGATCATACATTTAAACATAGCTACACGATAAAATATAATATCATTTCGTCTACATCCTTCAATGCCTCTAGCGTCAAGAACGTTACTTTCAGTTTCATATGGGTAGAATTAACATCACATAACCTAACTATTAAATACAGCTATTTTGAAAGCAAAATTAACCAAGTAAATAAATAATAATTAAAACAAGTTAAGATAAATCAATAATTTATTAGAATAGTCTATCAATTCGACTCAATATTCACAAGAAACCTGTCACTCAACTCTTTCGAACCAATAAATATTTGGGCGCAAGCCGCCATAAATTATATTTTACAATTGTTTATATTGCCCTTTCGTAAACAAAGCACAGTCGTAAAACAATACCGTCATTGTTACGTCACTAAACCTGAAAGTTGTAAACAAAAAACACATTTAAAACAAAAACATATTAATTAATAAAATGTACAAATTAGGAAATGTTTTGATTTCATGGACTGTAGGTCCAAGTTGTGGTTTAGCGCATGAGTAATATCATGTAATATACATATTTCAATATTTTTAATATTATGTGAGAAAGTGTTAGTTGTATCTACATTCGTGATTTATCTACAAATACACAATATATTATACTGTTATTTCATTTGTTAAGCTGTACAACGATCATTTTAAGTTTAATTTGTTAAATTTGTCTCTTACTGTAATTAAAATATGTACCTAATTCATTGTTTAGACAGTTTGAATTTCGTCATGACAAAAGGTAATAAAATGAAACTATATTGTTATAAATCATATTTTAATAAAAATAGAGACTACAACTATACATATTTCGCAGTATTTTCGAGATTATAATTTTCATAAAATAAGACATTTGACAGATAATGTAGGTAATTGATTATTGAGTAATTACAAGAATATCCAACTACATATTAGGTACTTATAGATTGCAGATTTTTCGCCACATTACACATTATCCAAAAACTTCTAATAATACTTCGTAAACATTGGAAACTGAACTAGGAAATAAACTGTTTAATTTAAACTAATGTTAGACACGTTCTCGTAAAACGATCGTCGACAATAAACTTATTGTGTGTGACACAAAGCCGGTCACCCAAGTTTTACAGCGCTCATATATTTTGGCATCTTCAGTTTTATGGTGCCCCTGATTGGTCAAAATTGAAAGAATATCGTCCACAAAGAAATCCTTAATTTGTTTTGGTTGTACGAAATTGTAGTATTGTCAGATTTATTGTTTCCAATTTTGGTTTTTGTTTCTCGATCAACGGGGGATGGAATTAGAAATTTGTTTAAGTTAAAGTTTGACTTGGGCATAGAAATGTTATATGCTTTTGTATGCAATGGTACTAAATCAAACTATATTTTCAAGTAATTCTGTGTAAGTAATATGATTTTCGTTCGCACTCTGAAAAATGTAAAAATTTGAAGGATTGGTCAGTAGGTATGGTCCCAAAAAAACAAAATTTATTTTGCAATAGGTAAACTGTACATAAATATGTACTTATTAAGCACTGAGTGTACTTTGATCAGATTAAAGTCAATGTTCGATAAACTGTCCATGGTTTATAATCATTTTCGTACTAGGTAGTTCTTATCACAATTTTCATTTACAGATAATACGGTCTATTCATCTTTAGATATTCATGTCCGTAGTAATAATCTATTCTGGATCTTACTAGGCAGGTATGTATTATGTACCTAAGCAGCGGCGGCCTTAGGGGGTGGCGAACGGGGCAATCGCCCGGGGCCTCGCTCTTGCAGGGGCCTCGCGCAACAAGCAACAACCCACCCAAGCAAATTTAAAAAAATGAAAATGTGTGCGTGTACTGTGTATGTTCATGCGTGTGTATGAAGGAAACGACGATATTATCTCGGTGCTGAAATACATAATAGAAAACAAATTAACTGAAGTTTACCCCACTATCGAAATAGTCCTGAGAATTATTGCCACCACACCTGTGACAGTTGCGTCTGCTGAAAGGAGTTTTTCGAGGCTTAAAATTATTAAAACATACCTGTTTGAGGAATTCGATGACACAAGCCCTTTTAGCCCTTGCTATTCTTTCAATCGAAAATGACGTAGCTCATTCGTTGGATTATTGTGCTTTAATTAAAGATTTTAGCCTTAGGAAAAGCCGCAAATATCAATTTTAAAACTCATCTCTGTATTTGTTAATTTGGTAAATCTTTCTATGTATAAATATATAAATATTTTAAAACTCAAATTTTATTCATTTGTATAACTTTATCATTTCTCCTCAAACATGACAAATACCTAAACCAAACAACCAGATCTACTTTCGCATCACATACATTTCACAAAGAGCAAAGGGCCTCGCAAAGGGCCTGCCGCCCGGAGCCTCGCAATGCGTAAGGCCGCCGCTGTACCTAAGCTATTAAAAATTCTAACGAAACACATTACAAAACTATTAGGTATTAACGTGTAGCTTATAAAGTAATTAAATAAGAATGATTTAAGCATTATTGATAAAGTTTACGAATCTAAACGTACATTTTTGTTCCATTGACTAAATCAATTCACTTTTATTGCCTCACAGGACATTAAATTTTTAATAGCTCTAAACTATAGACGAGCGTAAATTTTATCTTTATATGTTTTAAAATTTGAGGATACGTGATGCAGTACGATGAGATAAAATGATAATAAAATATTGAAACTGTAAATAAAAAGTTACTAATAAAAGATGGGAATAGAATTCCTAGTAGTGTGGATAAAACATATAAAATTGCAATATCATAAAAGTTATATCAATAATTTTTTTATTTTATTATTATACCATGTTTAGATATTTTTACTCAGTTTGAATTTATCAAACGAAAAAAAAAGTAAACAAAACGTCGCAATCCATCAATTCGCGCCATTTTATGTGTCAACGTCAACTTTCTCATTCCCGGAACGAGGCACAGATCTGTTTCCATTCAGCCACATCATGTCCCCTCTGTTCGCATTTTGTTCTAGCTTTAAACAATGATAAACAACCATTAGGCTGCCCATTGAGCGCCACTGTAAGGACAATGTGGTCACACAGCAATATCTTTCTAAAATAATGACGTATTGTAAATCTATGTCCGTTGTGCACAGGGTGATGTTCATTTAACACTAAAATAAAAACGTAGAATATTTTGTCCAAAAATATTTTATATCTTAAATGTGTTGAAATTAATTTGTCATTTGGTGGTTTTATTGTTAAACGTTTATGTTAAATGTAAATACATACCTACTTAATACACAAGTAATTAAATTAGCAATTTATCTAGTTCTCAATTATAGATACAGAAAATCATTAGATTACATAGGTATCATTCACACAAATCATATCAAAATTTCCCCGAATTAACAAAATCTATTCTAAATAAATGTTCACAAAAACATTAGTCAAAAAGTAACACCCCGTACAGCTAATTTCAATTCTTCCAACGTGTAACGGAACGCATTCCAAGGTCAGCCTAACCGCGCAGTAGCGTTGTGACTTGTGATGGATCACACTTACCCTCACAAAAAGCAGTAAGACAATGATCGCAACATGGAGTGCGCTGCGTGTCCGTACAATGGAACGAAAATTTCATGGAAACATCGCCAGACCCCGCTGCTTTGTTGTTATACATATTTGTAGCTGGTAACTTGTGCTAATACGCAACTGTTTAACTTGATTGATATGCATTTTAGACGATTAAAAAAATTTAACAAAATAAATATATAGTTAGGTAAGTACATATATCCTTGGGTTGTATCGAAATTATTTTAAGCTGATAAATGTGGGTTTAATAAATCTGTAATGTATCCCTGATTATAACAGTTTTGTTACAATTAAGTTATAATGACTTTCCCTTGTTACGTTTTTATACGAAACATTTCTATAACACCACATAATTATAAAACTTATGCTTGTACGAAGTCGATTCGAATTAATGTTGTTCATGTTTTGTATGAAATGTAATACAAACGACCTTCTTTTTAATTAGAATAAATACTATTGTTCAAGAAATGTGTGCAAATTTTCAGGGTTTATTTATATAGGTAACACGTGAATATAATACGTATGTGAGATTGTTTAAAACACCTTGAGATGTAGCTATTTTACATAGAAAAATACATTGAAATGAGTCATTTAGTATATCAGTAGTTATACTATATCACCACAGACTAATAATAATATACTACGTATACAAATATCACTGTGTCATAGTCGTAAAATCATATATGTACATAAATTATAAGCTAGCATAATAATTATAAGCTAGTCAGTAGCTGTATTTTTTACACAAAGCTCTTGGTAGGTATTCTCCATATACAACCTCTTTTGTCAAATAACATATTGTTGTTTAAATTCTCTTGCCAGTACGTTACCGCTTATATTTCCAAGATTATAGTTCACATAGAAACCAAACCCTTACGAAAGAAGAAAAAATCGATTATATATAATAAACATTTATGCCTACATCGTGTAGTGAGATAAGTCAGGTATGTGACAGCAAGAGAGATTGCCGCTCTATCAAGGAATCACAAGAGGCGTGCATTCCTCCGATTTGTCCCGTCATTGTCCGCTCTAAACACAGATGGGCTTGTAAAACAATAAACCACCAGGGCTTTACAAATATCGTGCTTGAGACAATTATTCATCTCATGTTTTATCTGTGTTTTTAAGCTTTGATACATCACATATAAATATATTTTATTAAAAGATTGACGATTTGGCGATAAACTTAATCTGACTCTTTTAGACTCGATTTTGATCCACTCTAAACGGACAGATTTAATTCAAATATGTATACGTGGGACACACTGAAAGTTTTGCGTAACTAATAAACAAAACAATTTATTTGTCTAATATTATATTTACTACTTTTTAAAGTATTCTCCGTTACATTTAAAACACTTTTTCATCCGTTCAAACCATTTCTGGAAACATGAGGACCATTGGTCCGAGGGTATGTTTTCTGCGTGCTGTTTGAAAGCAACCACGGCCTCTTCTGGCCTCGTAAATGTCGAACCACTCATTGAATCATAGATTTTTGGGAAAAGGAAGAAATCGCAAGGTGCTAGGTTAGTACTGCGTGCGGCATGAGTCACGTGCTCTTTGTTTTCAGAAGCCAAAAATGACTTTGTTTTGTTCGCGGTGTGCGCCGAAGTACTGTCATGGTGCAACAAGATGCGACTTCTAGGTCGCTTTTCTCTTATTTTTTCTAAGACATTGGGCAAACAAATAGTGGTGTACCACTCGGCATTAACAGTCTTTTATTACTCAAGTGGAATAGTGCAGACAGGATTCGTCTTAGAGAAAAATAATGCAATCATTTGTTTGCCAACCCTTCTCGCCTGCCTCAATTTGGTTGGTTTGCTGTCACTTTCAAACACCCACAAAGAATATTGGTGTTTACTTTCTGGAATATAACCATATATTCATATTTCATATCCTGTCACGATATTATACACGGCATTAGAATGTCCGAAATTGTACTTTAATAGCATTTCTGAACACCAATCTACTCGATGTCGTTTTTGTTCTGGATTGAGTTTGGGAGCAATCCACCGACAACCAAGCTTCCTAACTTTGAAATGTTCATGTAAAATTTTCTGAATTTGTCTCATACCAATCCCCAAATGTCCTCGAATCTCCTAATAAGTGATATGGCAATTTTCTTAAATTAGACGTCTGACGGTAGCCATATTTTCCTCCGTAATCGCAGTTGAAGGTCGACCTTCAGGAATTTCATCATGGAGAGAAACACGGCCTCGATGAAATTCAGCATATCAATGCCTTACAGTGCTCAAATGAGGTGCTTCCCTCCCAAAAGTATTTTGAAGGCGAGCAGTGCAAGCTTTCGGAGAAAGCGAACTTTTAAAATCATCAAAAATCATCGCCCTAAAATTGTTTCGTGTTAGTTCCGTTTTTGCTACGGACAACAAACTTCAACTTGAGATAAAAAAAAATTGGCAAGCGCTTCCCCCCAAATTTTTTTTATCCTTAACTTATGAGATTTCATATGTTAAAAAAATATAACACTCGAAATTCAAACATATAAGGGTGGCCAGAAACGCAAAACTTTTAGTGTGCACTAGGTATGTACATCATTATACGTCCATGGTATACATATCAATACACCGGTGACAACACAATCATTTCATGAGTTCATCTTATTAAAACGACCGTGTTTTTCCTTTTAGTTTATTTATTTTGAGTGACCACCTTAGAGCAAATCTCTAGTTACTAAAAGTCATAAGTAGTTACCTACTGCTACTACTATTATCAGTAAACCTATCTATTTGATAGTCACACAAATCTTTCCATCACGAGATATTTCATTACAAATAAATACGCAATTCGAATAATAAAGTGACATTCAGCAAATTATAATATCAATTTAATTGGGCTTGTTTGTTTTGTTTAATTGCTCCGACGTATTGACATTTTGATATATTTTACCGTTCACCGTTGCAATAAATCGCTGTGCACAAACCAAAATATTTAATTGCAAAGCGAACTGTCACTGTCACTTTGACAGATGACAATCAAACCCTATTTGAGAGGATAATCGGTTGCACGGGAATTTATTCACTTGATGTTGCGTAATTAGTTGTCAAAACGTTTGATAAATTGAAAAAAATGGCTTTCATAATAAAGAGGGTTAATTTGGGATTAAATTCAAATGAATTTTTATTAATTTGAAATAACAAATCCAAGTAGGTACTAGACTATCAAACTTATGTAAAACCTAGAGCTTATTATGGAAAAGTTTGAACAATATTGCATAAACATAGCTTTTACAGAAAAGCTCTAAAACTCTCTAAAGCTCTAAATCTCATTAATTCAATTTGTAAAGAGCATATCACAATAGATAAAATAATATTTTAACAGATAAAATTTTTCCTACGTATTTTGCGTACACTATTAGCCAAGCACCCGTTCACTCTACTTCAAATCTAAAATCGCAATTGCAAAGCTACCTTGAATAATCTTAATGCCGCTCTATAAGACTTTAAAAACAGACGTTTTATCCCACAGAAAAGATTGCCCGAACCGCTGGACGTATAAGAGTTTAATAGATGAGCTTTCATTGTTATCGATAAAACCGCCGACGCGGGTGACTAATGAATCGATAATGATCCCCGATCCCACTAAACAGTTAAACAACACTAACACGTAATAATTTTGATGTATGACCACAGATAAATCTATTAAGAGTTGACATCTCTATCGGCGCGGCGCGGCACACAGCATTATTATTATTTTAATGTTATTATTCAAATTATAATAATCTCGCCGGCCATATTATACCATTCGTATAATCCTTTTTGATACGCCGCTTATGAAATGTTAGGGTTGTCGCACAGTGGAATGAAATCTTCTCCTTTTTAAATTGAATTCTATCTAGAGTATTTACCACCGGTATTTATCTAACTAGACGACTTAATTTTTTTTCTTATAGGTTCTTTGTTAGAAGGTTCTTCTTATTAGATGACTCGAACTTAACGTCAGGAGGTGTTTTGCACTTCAAATTTTTATTCAAAACGCCACTTATTCAATTACATAATTAAAAATTATATTTTATGTAAAAAGGTGTAGAGTTATTAGTGAACTGGGAATGGCACCTCGAAATGTGGCTAATTATTATTAGCCACATTCTACTTCACTTGTATCTTTTTTGCTCACGATATGATAGTTGAATCGTGTCATGTTACTTTGACGTCTAATCACGTTTGCGGAGGGTGCCGTTTTTGAAAAACGAACTTATAATATCATTGATTCCACATTCCCCAAATGTTTTACCTGTGGTACGTAATATAATAATTTTGAAAAGGAAGTTAAAGCGATATATCTAAGAAATGAAACACATATAATATTTTGCAACAAAAATATTTTATTGTAATTAAACAAATGTCAGTGTGCGTCGTTCCCGCGAAGGTGTAAATGCCTTGTAAAATACGCGGCGGGATATATCGGAGACAATTTATTTAAAGGGTTACCTCGCCTCTGTCCCCTCTCTATATATACTCAACTAAAATCTCCATAACGACTCGCTTTGTATTCGATTGTGTGCTGCATCATCATTTCAATAAAGTTAACTTTTGAGGTTATGTTTTGCGCGCGCTGATTGCCGCGCAAAAAAATAAAAATAATGCCGTGTCCAGATAATTTAGTTGTCACGAACGCAGTGTTTATTTTTAAACATGCGATTTTTGAAGCTGGCAATTATGAGGAGATACAAAGTATCATTTCTGCAATTTTAGTGTTCGAGTGCGTTAAATTAAAACGATTGAGGATTGTTATAATTATGCGTTGTTTATGAAAATGAGACGCGGTTGATGCAAATATTGCTTAAAATTGCAATTACGAGTTTCAATTAAATTGATAACAAATTTTTGGCCGTTAATGTTGTGTTGCTAATATTGGTAGTAATTACGTCACTTTGAGATGATTCTGCACTATACCTACATATAATAAAATTATCTAGCATAAAATTATTAAGCAAGGCTATAATAAGTGGGCCTCTTGTTTCAATTAAGATATATTAAATTAAATTAATTAAGGGACATGTAAGGAAAATCATCATGACGTAGGTATCTACCTATGAAGACAAAAACCCTCACACAAGCCAGAAGATCCGCGTCGCTGTGGGAAAAAATGGATTGCTGATGATAGTGATGATGAAGAATCTATAAACTAGGTATTTGTAAATCAGCTTTTGGGAATTGAAACAAAAGGTTACTTTTCCGAGCAGAGAGTTTTTGAAACGAAAATTAGTATCTTTTTGGAACTTGGAATTTCCAATCTTATATGCATGTATGTGATAATTTATTTATTTGTTTATTTATTTACAAATTTACAAATGCACTTTCATAATAATTATTATTCAATTGTAGTAATAGCGTGACAAAATATAGGTAACTTAGAAATACAAAATTTTATCATTGTAGGTAGATGATTCCACACGGGTAGGTACATATTCAATTTTAACTCATTTACTAAATAAAATGTTTGGCAAACAGAAAGAAATGGTACGAAGCATGGGCGTGGTCACATTGAAGCTTACAGCCCTACCGGAAGTGCTTCCTTTTCCCTCCTTTTTGGCCCCGAATTAAACCCTTTAGCGGCGACGTCAAATGAGCAGTTTTTTCTTTAAATTTATGTATGTATAATATTTGGTAGAATATTCTCCCGTCTTATGAACATCGATGTTAATTAATAATAATCATTTAAATATTGACTAATAGCTATTTCCTATTCAAATTTAGAATTAAAATGAACGTGACGTCTTGAGATGTTTGTTCTTCTTTAAATAAAACACTAAAATTACTGAGCCGATTTCGATGAAATTTGTTGGCTAAGATCATAATGCGAACTATACCTACTTTACGTATGACAGATAAGTATTTCTTGTTGAATGAATTGTGTACTCTTTCCTATTTATTTTTAACTAGCTTTCCGCCCGCGGCTTCGCCCGCGTTTTCAAAGAAAAACCCGTTCCCGTAGGATTTCCGGGATAAAACCTATCCTATGTCCTTTCTCGGGTATCAAAATATCTCTATACCAAATTTCATGCAAATTAGTTCAGTATAGTTAAGGCGTGATTGAGTAACAGACAGACAGACAGAGTTACTTTCGCATTTATAATATTATAGTATGGATGCACGATGCACAAATAAATACAGATAAATGTCTAGATGTGTCAAAAAATGTTCCAATTTTGTTTGTTCTGTCAAAACGTGTTTCACAAACGTCAAAAGGCTGAGAGTATGGCGGCTCGTCTTTTGGTAAAAACTGAATAAGTCTTTATTAGAGCTGCCGTATCGCATTGCGTTAAACTCGCATTCATGCTGGTGTTGCCATGTGAAATAAAATTATACCTCACCTGTAAACTTGTTATAATAATATTTGCACTGAAAGTTAACTTGCATTTGACGTAAGAAACTTATTAATTAATACAAGTACTACGAGTGCAAGTAAGGCAGAATGAAACATTTTTTTTGTGTTGCCTACCTAACTGTAACTCCATTACTAAAATTATCACAAACGTATTCTTATCATTGCTACGGCGACAATTTATAACAGTGATTGTTTCCTATGACACAAGGAAGATGTACTTATAAATATTTGGACAAATCAGGAAAACATTAAAAATATCATCACGAACAGTTTTATTAAATTTACCCCATTTAAAGGCAACATTCATTATCTAGCAACCCCATTTCCCACCTCCACGTTCGCCAGCCAGTGTTACCCGATACACGCACTATTATGTCCATTATTTGGGCAACACTAATTGTACTCCTTTTCGAAGTACTTGTATGGCGGTGTTGTTTGCCGTAATAGGGTAAGATGGTGAAATTAGTCAGGAATTCTCATTCACTGTATTGTGATTAAACGATCCGCCTTGTAATAATATTTAACTTGATTGATTTTGAAGATTTTGATATCTATAATCTATTGTATAATGTATTGACTATTGTGGTTAAAAAATGAATTTGAATGTTATTGCTTGATGTTTAAGGCTAGGAAGCCTATTTAGTATTTATTATTAGGTACTAGATATCCGCCCGCGGCTTCGCCCGCGTTTTCAAAGGAAAACCCGCATAGTTCCTGTTCCCGTGGGATTTCCGGGATAAAACCTATCCTATGTGTTAATCCAAGTTACCCTCTATATGTGTGCTAAATTTCATTGTAATCGGTTCAGTAGTTTTTACGTGAAAGAGTAACAA
>CAJQZN010043179.1:13753-26365 GCA_907164685.1 Colias eurytheme
ACGTGAAAGAGTAACAAACATCCATACATCCATACATCCATACATCCATACATCCATACATCCTTACAAACTTTCGCCTTTATAATAGTATTAAGATTAAGATAAGATAAATACAACCTATGGCGTAGATTTATCCGATAATAATACTTAACGATAGATAGTTTGTTAATTTTCACCATCCCCTACTTATTAATCGATCAATTTTGTTTCACATAAAGTAGGAATACTTTTTAAGTCTTTATTTTTATAAAAGTAAGTACCCAGGTATGTAAAAAAAGAAAATTTTCTAACCTGGTGAACATGAATCTGCACAACATGCCCCAGAGGCCAGAGCACTTGTAAATGTTATTTTAATAAATTTCATTTACAACAAAATATGTTTATAAAAGTAAAATATTCAAAGGTTCATCATTGTATCATAGATACCAACATAATTGTTCTGATTAGATGTAAAGACCATCTTTATTACAAGAAATCAGAGTTTTTTTATTCAGACTTTCTTGAGACCTACTATAGTAGCTGTACACCTAGTAGTAGGACTGTAGGAGTGGCCTTCAACACACATGTAATAACTAATATCTTTACCGTTCTATTATTCTTATTTATTTATACACCTTTTTACAAACATTCTATTGACAAAATACTACTGTATAAATAAACGCGATCAGTTTGGCTTTTGGGGACCATTTTAGAGACAACTAATCATTTTAGGTATGTTTAGTATGTGCAAATTTTATTTTAATGATTTTTTTTTAAATATGATTTTAGTCTGCAAACTAGTTAAATAATAATGTAATACTAAAATCTAAAGTTTTTTTCTGCCCTTATTTGACCATCTACCTATTGTACCTAGGTACCTTTTGTATTACTGGCTCTGAAGAAGAGGTTAGTTAAAGTTAGACATAATCTTAATTTAGGTAGGTGCCCATTTCCGTAGTCAATAAGGTTGGTCTACCTCCTATAATTATCAACGTACGAAATCGGGAAAAATCTCGATAGAATATAAAATATTAGTCTTAATAATATGCAGAACCACATCAGACATCTTAAAACATAGCTACCTAACTGTCGTTTGTTTTTTAAGTTAACATTCAAAATGTAGCAGTTGTGTAAATAACTATCTGGTTACGATACATCTTACTGACGTAACACGTCGACTAATTCGTTAAAAATATTGTTATTCTGATATTTGATATTGTTTTTCGTTACAAGACTTCAATCGGATATGTGTTTTAAGCAAACATAACTTCTGTGTGATCCAAAAATATGTTTAGGCAAATAAGAACACGGTTTAGATTTTTCTTTTTAATAAAAAATAAGTCGACAGGATTAATTAATGATTTATAATACCTAATAGTCTGAATTTAAAAACTTATCTCTTGTTTTGTTGCATTCACAGACAAGAATGTTGCATTGATATCAGCTGTACATAGATAAACAATTAATAATATCTAGTGATATAAAGAAAATAATATTGTTTTTTATTACGTAGGTACCTAAGCCGATAGTTATATAATTATATAAAATTGAAGATAGGTAATAATATATTCTATCTAGATTATAGCTACATACACGAATAATTAATCTCATGTCTATCAAAAATTCAAAATATTTGATAGTATACGGGATTGTTGGTGGTAGGTTATTAAGTTAATGATCTAAGTGGTATATATAGTGGTAGGTACCTATAAGTGCAACTACATATATTTAATAATTTTATTCATAAAATATAGAGCCTATGGTTTTATTTGCATACTCTGTAATAAATAGTTATTGACTGTGTTATTGACACATCAATTCCAAAAAATAATAGATATAACTACCTATTAAAATAAACTTAAATGTAGTTTTTTAGGCGGTAAATTCAAAACCTTTGTCATATTATGTAGTACAAACATTGAGATATACATATATGGAGACGACACCGCCTACATCACTTATGTTCCGCTCAACATACGCCACATGACGTATGTTGAGCGGTTTTTTTTAATGGTTTTAAAGTGAAACGCATCAAATATGTCTTCGTGTGTGTTACGATATTGCACAAATAATACAAATAATACGGAAATGTGCAAAGGAATAACTTTCATCGGTAAGAACCTAACTAGATAATAATTTTTAAAACTTAGTTAGAGCAAAAAAATGGCGCACAGATTTTGTTCGTGGTGTCTCCTCCATACGTATAGTAAATTATCTCAATGAGTACAAATTAGCTTCTTCATTTCTACGAATAAGTAGGTAATTAAGAATTATATTTTCAGCAATTATTTAAATTCATACATAATTTACGATCTTAACTTATAGACAAATATTGTTCAAAATCGACATAGAAAACTATAAATAGAGCACTTATTAAGCCAAATCATTTGTGATTTGGAGTGGATGACCTCTCAATTTGAATAGTAGGTAACTTCATTCATTACTGCGTACATCTTAGGCCCTTCGCTCATGGAGCTACTCAAAAATGACTGAACTAATCAGTAATTACGATTACAAACCAGTTACAAATTGTATCTCGCATACAACGCTACTCAAGTTATAAGGTTTCAGTCACTTGTCAATGTTTGCTCGTTCATTTTTATCATAAAAAGCAAGGAAAATCGGGAAACCAGTAGCGTGGAGACCAGCACGACGCGTCGCGCGTGATTGGTTGCTAACGCGTTACTACTTACTACAGTTAGTAACTAGTCGCGTCGTGTGCGAATCTCCATAGAACATGTATGGGCTGTGACGCTCAGGCAACTCGTTAGTAATTTGAGTTTGTGACTAGTTCTCTTTGAGTAGCTCCATGAGCGAAGGGCCTTAGTTCTTACGTACGTACGTACTGTCGTTAGTGAGTTATTTAAAAAAAAATAAAAGCTTACTAGAAAGTTATTATTTATGACAATAAACTAGCTACGCCATCTGTCGGCGAGTAGCAATGCATGCAAACTATACATTTATTTTTAACTCATTTAGATTTTGTTTTTTTATAACTTATAAATTTTCATATTTTATTAAACAATACATTTCATTTATTCATTAAATATATTATGTGTTAAATAATATAGTATAGGTAAACCAGAATCTGATGGCAAATTGGGAAATCAAAATTTTGAGTGTGCAACCCTAGGGAAAATGGACTGAACGTACTTGATACTGCTTATTTTTTATTTTGTCCTCAACATCATTAGTCACATTACAAGTGAACAATACTGTACTTAATAATGAGATATCCACTTAATATTATGTAGGTACATACTTGCATGTATAATATACATATTACTTTTATCTATGTAATACATATTATTTACACATAGGGCAAGTGACCCGGTTGTGGCCACCGACCCCTTTGTGGCCATTTAGAACTTCAAATCGTTATAACTAAGGAAAAGACAAATATATTACTCTATGGTTTACGGGAATAAAAATATATATTATTGGCAGCACTGATAGCGTTGATAGCTCTGATGTGTCAAACTTCACTTCAATCCAACAAGTCGTTAGTTTTTGAAGAGCGTCAATTGTTCTAAGTCTTAGCAAAACAGGTAAGGCGAGCGGGTGAGTAATCAATGATTATTTTTTAAATCCTTCTTATTTTTTTAATGTTTATGTTAATTCTTCATAAAGAATACACTGTCTAATAACACACTAATGTTATTTTATCGCTATTTGTTTATTAACCCATTGACCACCGTAAGGCCCGATCGGGGCGCGACACAATAGATTTTCTATTGTGTCTGTGATTCCGAGGACTGATGGATTAAGTGAGGTTATGAGAGGTGGCCACTAATGGAGCCAAAATGAATGAATTTTCCCATCTTTGGCCACATGACTGGCCAAAAGTGGTGCACGTAGAACCCCACTTTTGGCCATTTAGTTTTTATCGTGATTTTTCAACTTTACCAAGCTATTTTGATATAAGTAATCTATTCATTTTCAGAGTTACAATAATAATAATGCCTCCATCAAAACTTCTGGACATGTAGGGCCCCAATCAGTTCTTGGAAGACAAATAGAAAACGAACTTGTCATATGATCAAAGATTGCGCTCGCGCTGGATTTCCTATTAACAAGGAAGGTTTACTGGATTCTGTTAAGAAAATTGTTGTGAAGGGCAAAATTGCTACACCTTTTATAAATGATAGACCTTCAAGATCCTGGTTCGATGGATTTATGGCGAGACATCCTGATTTGAGCCAAAAACATGCCGAGTATATTAATAAAGCTCGTGATTAATAACTGAAGAGAAAATTCGGAACTGGTTCCAAGAAATTTCTTCATTGCTCGGTGATGAAAATTTAAAGATTCTAGAAAACCCTGCGAGAGTTTGGAACTGTGATGAAACAGCTTATTTTCTAGCTCCAAAAGGATCTCTTGTGTTAGCTGAAAAGGGACAACATATTTACGATACATCAAAAAACAGCGATAAAGAATATTATGTTAGCTATTTTCTCTAAATAAATATTGTTGGTCGTAAAATATGCGACTTTCGAATAAATTTTTCATTATTTTGAATTATCTGCTTTTAATTTTTGATGAATTTGATGATGGCCAGAACTGGCACATGACATGGCCAGAAATAGGGTAATCTGGCCAAAAATGGCACAAACTCCCATTTATTTTTCTTTCCTACAGGATTATTTTTCCATTGAATCCTTATGAAAAAAAATATATCTTTAGGCTAGATTTATATATATTTAATCACTTTTTACAAGAAATATGTCCGTCATAACAAAAACTGTAAAATGATATAGCCTCAAAGTCTACAAATTTCTTAAAATGGCCAAAACCGGGTCACCTGCCCTACCTATATTTGTATATTCATTATTTCATTATCATTATGCCATGTAAAAATAATAATGCAGATCAAAACTAGATTGCTAATCATTTTTTATAAAATAAAATAAAAATAACATAAAACTATGTTTATTTTCGTAAGTATTAAAGATACACACATTATAAAATTGACTTGGACAGCTTGGACTTGACGAATAGCCGTATTGGAAACTCCTGTAATAAGTTTTCATAAAATTATATATTGTAATCAACAAACAATATTATAGTTACCTACTTATAATATTTTTTATTTTAACAACTTAACTGTCCCCATACAATACAAAATAACACTACCCCACGTCCATCAGTTTTTTTTTTCTATTAGGGTAAAAAACATTCACATTGTCTTAATAAATTATATTTTATAAAAATAGTTATTGTTTTTATTTATTTTATTCAATTTATATTTATGCCTCATATATGAGCATGAGCGTGGGATAAAAGATTTTTTTTTTCCAAGTTCAATGAGTCATATGTGTACACATCAAGTATAGACAATAAAACTTGATTGATGACCCGACAAACCGAATTTGATGAACCCGACGTTATAATAGACTATAATGAAGCAAAAGGTATAGATATTTCGGACCAACTAGCATCCTTTCACTCTCCTTTACGCAAAAGCCTAACTTGGTACAAAAAAATCGCTGTTGATATTTTATTTCAAGTTTCTGTAATAAATGCTAGGTGCATTTACAATGATTTGGCATCAGGATGTCCTAAATTGTCTGTTTTGCAAGTACAAGAACATTTAGTTCGACATTTTCTAGGGCCAGCAGCGAGAACTACAGAAAATAACGTGCCTCAAAGACTTTCGCTTTCTCTGACTCCCAGATCTCCAGTTTCTAGTTCATCCCCTGGCCATAATCTTCAAGAAATTCCGCGTAATACTACAAACAATAAGTTAGTTCGAAAGAGATGTACCGGTTGCTATGAAAAATTAAAAATTCAAGGGCAGTTGGCTCGAAAAGCTAAACAAGTGCACACAGAATGCAAAACATGTAAAAAAGCATTTTGTTTATATTGCTACAACGAAAAACATAATATTATGTGTTGATTGGTTCTCCTAATAAAACTTACAAACATATTTTTCATAATAAAACGTTTTCCTTTTCACTGTATTTTTTGTTTTATTTCGAACAAATAGGATACACACACCTACCTAACTTAGTACCTACCACAGATAATGTATAAAACTTTTGCGAAAATTTATTTCAATTTCTTGAAGGTTAGGGTTTTCGCCACACGTTCACGTAATTATATTTAGAATATCACTCCACGTTCATAACAAAAATATACCCCAAAGATTCTTGAAAAAAGAGTCACCTGTGACTCACGAACGTATTCCAAAAGTTCACCGTGAGTCATATGCGACTCATTGGACAGTTAAGTTGTTAAGTATCAAAACGGGTAAGTCCAATTTACCAATAAAATATTCAAAATTGAAAATTGTGATGTGTTTGACCCTTCTGCATCGAATGTTTTTCTATACACATTATAAACAACACCTCTTGCTTATGTTCGCAGCGGCTTTTTCGACATTTTCGAAGATTTTTTAGACAAAATCCTAAAAATTATTCATCAATTGCAAAGAAGACAAATAATTTGACAACCAATTTGATAGTTGTCAAATAAATTTGCCATATGAAAATCTTTTATTTCGTAAATATAAAATAATATGCCATCAGATTCTGGTAGACCTATATCTCATCCACCTAAAATTTTTAGCTACGCGCCCTCTCTTGACATGACTTTAAAATATTCTACCTGTCGACGACACGAAAAGCAGACGGCACCACACAATTTAGTTAACGCCCGCTAGATGTCATTATTAAAAAATACTTTATAATATCTCTCAATTGCAGCTGTTATATTTTAGTTATTTTTGTTATGAACAAATGAATTGAAGGCTTCTTAGGCTCAAAGGAATTAAGGTTGGGTTTTGTAATAAAAATATTAACACGTCCATGCCTATACCACAGACTACCTATACTAGACACCACATTAACATTTTCATGTTACCAAAAGTTTCACTTGCATGTAAAACTATATTATTGGAATTATGAATATTGTTAACGCCCTTGAGTTGAATTGATATTTCTGGAATATAGTTAAACCATTTCATTATTTTGCTGTTTTTTTTTTCAACATCCTAATAATTGTTGTACGTCGTTAAGGCTGTGTCCGCACAGCAGTTTATCACCGCGCGGATTTTATTCTCACGAATTAAAATTTAATTCACGAGAACTAAAATTTTCTTCGCAGTGCGGCCTATATAGCACAATTTGTTTCGGGGAAACAGACTAAGTCATTTGCAATGCCATGGTTATAAAATAACAAACAAATAGAGTATAATATTTTTAATTTTACTGCGCAATTTTAATTACAAGCAAATATTATATGTATTATACAAAAATTTAATACAAAATAAACAATAATACTTAAAAATAAACTAAAATCTTAATTAACATGCCATTGTCATGGTTATATCGAAGGGGCAATAATTTCTAAAATGGCACTTTATAATACAATTTCCAATCACAAATTTGATTTGTGTTTACTGCACTCTATTACAATTTAATATAGAAATATTATAAATTATTATAATGTAAATTTAATCATAATTTATGTATAATTCCTAGATGTCAACATCTATTACGGATTATTCTATATAAAATGTAATGCATTAAAGTTCCTATGACATTAAAATGTTTCATATTGTGTTGTATAAAATTTTATTTAGCGCATACATAAGTATAACTCACTCCTTACGTATTTGAGTGTACACATAATCTAGAGTATCACTAATCTATAAAATTATAAATATTAATATAACATGCTTGGATATAGGCACTGAACAAATCCTTCTGCCATGCTCGTATAATGCTTGATATATTAAAGTGGCAAGTGGCCGGCTAACCATCTAATACATTACAATTTCTTGAAGCAAAAATTTACATACAGCATATTATAGTTGACAGTAATTTAACCGAAAAATTTCCGTGGTTTCAAAGGTTCACCATCGCTATCACTGTCAGAGAAGCAAGCAGCGAATCCACTCTTGTCTCGCAACGAGTCCCTTTTCGACGACTGCTTTGTTCTATCCAATGAAGTTTTAACACGTCCCATACACCTAGGCACAACAGATATCAAATCATTCTTCTTAACTTGCCGGGATTCACTTATAGATTCAGTCAATTGTCCGTTCTGTTCGATGCACTGCACAGATTTCATTTTACTTTGCTCCGGACTTGCAACATTAATCACAGCATTAGAGCTATCCTCATTAGAGTTAACTTGCTCACACGAGTCATCAATGAGCCTCTTGCGACTCCTAGTTCTATATACAAACTTTTCATGTGAGTTTTCCTTCCTGTCATTTTGTTTCTCCTGCGTGTGGTTAGTGTGGTTGCGATTTCGAGAATTTATCCTCTTTGGATATCGAGAGGCAGCACTGCTGCCCGATTGGAATGAATCATTGATAAATTTTCCCGAATTCTTTTTAACATTTGCAGTTTTATCGCAATGTGAGTCAACAAATTTGAGTAATGATGTGCTTTGATTTACTTTCTTAGATTTATCTTCAGTGGCGACTGTCACTAGATTAATTACATTTTGAGAAGAATCTGTACTATGGTTTAAGATTCCAGAATTGGGTGCTCCCACATTCACTGCCTTGTTGACACACATAATCATTTTGCTACTCTCAGGATCAACATTTTGGCGAGATGCCTGCATCAAGTTTCTACCAGTCTTTCTTCTGACTTTCTTGGGTGTCTTTGATTGCAATTTAGTGGAGCGAATATAGTTTGCAGTGAATCCTGACACATCACTGTAATCTTCATAGTCACCATTGTGAGTTCTGTCATTTTTTGCAACCTTTTTTAAAAACTGTGTCTTAGTCTTACTCTCTGTATCATCTTCATGTCTATTCAATACATCTTCCTTGTTTTCAATCAAAGATAGTTCCTTCTGAAGTCCATTAACACCTGTCTCGTTTATAATTTCTAAAGAGTTGTCAAACTGTCCATTATTGTTAATATTTTGCTTGTTCAACCTAGAGCTCCTTCTTAAATTTTGATGTTCCACCTTAGGTGTTGAAGTGACCATTTTATTTCTTTTATTTACATTTGTTTTAGTGTTTTTCTGTAATTTTGGCTTCTTTGCTTTCGGTTTGGGAGTTATTTTAATTTCGAAATCTGTATCGGAACCAGGTGATACAGATTTACAGTTATTGACTACAGCTTTAGAAATAGGTGGTTGGGGTGTTTCAAAGTAAATATTTTGTCGCTTTCCAGACAGATCAGACTCTTCATCCAGCAACTTATTGTTTTTCTTCTTCCTTTTCGGCGAAGGTACTTCATTTTCAGTAGGAAAAGTGTAGCTGCTTATCTGTCTGGAGTTTTGTGCCTCTTCATTCTGCTTCTTTATGAGTCGGTCATAATCGTAGAGGCAAGGCGCACGTTTAGTAAACACCCAGTATGAGATTTCATCCATATTGTTCATAAAGGGATGGCTTGTGGATGGTTTGAAACAGGCTTCGGTTGACTCCACTCCAGGAAATTGGAACAGATTGTTGTGCATTGGTCTTGCAGCAGGCGGCCCAGGCACTGTATCGGGGATAGGCAGACGCAGGTTCCCCGCATCATCAGCTCGTCGCTTTCGCTTGACCCCACGCGCAACCCTTGCCGGTGAACTACACTTCTTGCCATTTTCCTCACATTCCATGCACCTATAAGTTCCAAACATATAATTTTACCGTATATCATCTATTACATACGTTATATCATACGACATATCGGTGGACACCAACCAATACTTTATATAGAATATGTGGGAAGAACTTACGTTAAAGATCACACTCATCTGCTCAACATAAAAATTGGCAAAACTACATTTAAAAAACTATATAAAACGTTATAAAATCCTCAATATTACAACGTACAGGTTTTGAATAACTAAGCGTTGGCTTTTTAACGGAGAAGCTTAATTAAACAAAATAAAAGTATTTGCAAATAACTGGACACAAATTACTATATTTTCACCGTAACAATATGTATTTAATTGCAACAAATAATATTAATTTTATGAAAATAAAAAGAAATACAGATTACAACACAACACAAGCAGGGAATATATCAAAGACAACATAAATTAAAACATGAAGTTTTCATAGACTATAGGATGAAAATAAATACAGGATAAAAAGAAGATTTTGAAATTACAAAGAATCCTTTTTATATTATAAAATAATAAAATAAATTGGAATACAGTCATTAATACAGTCATTAAAAAAAGTACACTTTAGCGCCTTATCCGTAGCAAAATTGGCGAATTTTATCAAAATCGTATTTTTTATCGTAAGGTCCGTATCATTCAAATATCCATTATTGAAATTGTTAAATTATTGCACGCCTCATAAGCGAAGCGTTGAGGTGGGTACTACTGTGTACTGTCACTTCGCGCAAAACATCTGATTTTTCAAACTTAAAATGTCTTTATGTTATTTATACATTGCACTTGTAAGATAATACATACACACACATATTAAGAAAAAACACTATTTTTAACGTTCATGATATTTTTGATGTCATTTTTGTTATTTAAACTAGTTAAAAAACAGTTTAAAAAAGTTCTGTCTTGGACGTCCGTGTGTCTGTATGTGCGGATCCTTTTTCTTGTTAACACGATAGCGACCGAAATACTTTACTAATCGAGTCTTTTTTTTTCTCTTACGCTTGAGTATGCTCAGGAATAGAACCCTTTCATTTTTCAGGGTCTGATTCGATGTGGTTTAATTGTTATTAAATAAACAAAAATAATAATTAATAAATATTTATTAAAAAAAAAATTATGAGGCGTGCACTTTTGGATTTTCCAAATTATTTTTTTCTAAGTGGGGAAATCATCCAAAGATACCCACGGCTCCCGGGGAAGAAGCCGTGGGTTATGTCGCATAAACTTAAGGGGACCTAACAAAAAAATTGTGGGACCTAAAAGGACCTAACGGGGACCTATCGATTAAGGTCATTTTCGACCCAAATTTCCATTGATGGGGTGGTAAATTTGCATTGATAAGTTTCTATGCTGTAGGTTCCAGATTTATTCCAGCCAACACAAATAAATTAAAATTATTTTCTCTTTCTCCCCATTTTTCTAGCTAATTAAAGTAAAAGAAGTATTTTTTTAGTAAAAAAAATTGCAATAGAAAAATCTAGAGAAATCATGAATAGGTACAACTTACCGTACGAAGCGGCCACTGTCAAGTGTCAGTGTCAATTGACTGTCGATCAGTTTTTGCGGGTAAAATCGTATGGATAAGTTCAATTTCTGTGTATTTTTCTAATATAAATGAAATGTTAGTGATTTATTTTATCTAAAATGAACGATCTGCAGAACATTATTGATCGTCAGCTGGGAATATGTAAGTTTTATTAAATTTTCAATCCCCTTCATTAGAGTTGTTTATAAACAATCAGCGCACACAGCTAATATAAAACGTGCAATTTTGCAGATTCCCGGTTCAACTACGATAACATATTGAAGCGTTTTGTAGTGCATAGCGATGAGTCGTATTATGGATTACAAAATGCTGCTTTACCAGCCCCCTTTGACCAGGATCCCCCAATATTTGCGTGTCGTTTTTCGGAAGCTTCTGGCTACGAACATATCCTTGCTCTAGCTAATGAAGACGGCCGGGTAGCTATACAGGTAACGTCTATATTCAAAATTGATAAACTGTATTAATTTATGAGAGGATTTACAACTAGCAATAGCTTATAACCAAAGATTCTCTCATAACATTGACCTTTGACTGGCAGTCCGAAAGGCGACCATATCTCTACTAAAATCTTATGATTTCTGAATTCATACAGCCACTACAATTCCATCAAATGGTCACTTATATTGCTTCTCATGTAAATAATTTTTAATATAAAAAATAATTTCAATATCATGTAAAACTATAACACTGAAAGATCATTGAATGTTTGAAACTGCTCTTGGCTCTTGTCTATCTTAAATAATATTTTAAGCGGTTTATTAATTCAATATTTGATAACTTGTTCATACCAAAAAAAAATAAAAATTAAGTAAGTACATATGAGCCTATTTTGACAGTACATTTAATAAATAATTATTATCATCATTAATGTAGTAGTTTTTAGAAATCAAAACTTTTTATTATGTATAATTACAATTTAATTAATTTACATAATTAATTAATTGAAAATTTATTTTAATAATAATAATAAATAATAATAAAACACATTTATTGTCAGAATCACATAAAGATATACATTTACAAAGGAAAAACAAAGGAAATAAAAGAAAAATTCTAAAAATAAAAGCATCTTATTCCTGAGAAAACAGTTGGTAATGTGGCAGTGAGTGACCTGACAAATGGAGCCAGCTCAGTTTATGATGGCAAGGTGATTAATACCTTACCACCACTGATTTTCAGTGACCCCAAGTGACTATTGGAGTTTCAGTCTAGAGTTGTATATAGGGATAATTTAAAATGAGTATATTATGTGAGATATATTTCCAATAATAAGATAGATACTAATAAATAAATAAATACATCAGTTAAAACATGTAATATAGGTAGATATAATATCAGTATGTAATTATGTATATAATGTAAATAAATAAAATGAAATTATGTATACAATGTTAATAATTATAGTGATAAATAGGCAGAAAGTAAATGCGTATATAGTATTATGTTATATTATAACCGGTAAATAAAATAAAATAAATATTAAATAAAGTTTATGTGTAATTCGATACAAA
>CAJQZN010043181.1:0-18044 GCA_907164685.1 Colias eurytheme
TTGAAGGCCTGATTAAGGTAACATAAAGTAACTTTACAAATGTGAAAAAATTCACGCGCATTGCGTATATAACACTAATTGATAAACAAGAAAAAAAAATTCAGTTTATCATTTCATTAGCCGGGAAAAATTGTCAAATAACTTGTTGAAAACGCAATTTGCTAGACTGCAGCCTTAAGATATTTTTTTATAAATGGAGAGCCTACATGGCATGGCACATTAATTTTAACAAACAGGCAGACAATATTATGAATTACTCCATAATTATATACCCGGGTCTTGTACTTGTACGTGTTAGTTGGTTTGTTTGTTTATAACTTCTTCAGGCAAAAACTGCTGAACCGATTTTCATGAAACTTGACATACATATTTAGGCGAAACGGGAGCTATGCGGGTTTTCCTTTGACCAGGGCGCAGCTGCGGACGAAAAGCTTAGCCTTGTTGTGTATAATAATTTCTTATCGCTAATTTCATAGCCACAGCTACATTTCAGCATGATTACGCATTAGCATGTCGAGCACATGTCGGGTGCAGGCAAACACGTTCGACACCGTAATCTTGCGTCTGATGGACTTGGGCCTGTGATAGGTAATGTATTATTATATCTATATATCAGATGTACTAGCTTTCCGTCTTCGGCTTGATCGGAGAAATTTCATCCAAACTTTGTACACTTATCAAGGATCTGTGACAAAATAATAATAAAATACAATAATTTCACGAGTTTAAGCGTAGCTATTAGTTTTTTTTACAACTATATTATTTACTAGCGGTCCGCCCCGGTACATATTATTCTTCTTCGCTTTCTATCTTCGCCCGTGGTACATATTTACGTTTTCTCTACATAAGAACCATCATTGTACTTCAAGGAATATAATAAAAAAAGAATAATCGAAATCGGTTCAGCTGTTCTCGAGTTATGCGCTTACCAAAACATTTTGCGATTCATTTTTATATATAAGATTATGGGCTATAGCGGCGAATTTACAAAAATATTTTCACGTTTTCTTTCATTTGAAAACGAAGAATACTGTAAAAAATGTCTCTTGAAATGTAATTAATTTATGAATAATTTTAACGGCCTCATTATTAAAATATTTTAAACTAAAAGCTAAACCCAGAGCCAATCATTTCTTTTATTCAATTATCAACTCCTAAGGACTGCAATAGAATGAAAAAAAATTTCCCGTCGCTTTCCCATGCGAAACCGCAAAGCACAGTTAGTATTAGTAAAAACAAATAAAAACATAATGGCTTCTATCGAAATCCCATTATCCATACAGACAACAGAATTTCTGTCCTAAACACACAAACAAACAACAAGTTCAGTCAAAAGATACTAGATATTTGTTTATTCGATCGATTTTCGATTTAAACTATGTGTTTTTCGTGTATTGTCGTTTCTGGCTTCTATTTAATAATACTCAACCTTTATGGGATAAGAATATTTGGCAAGGATATTTCACTTCTACGGTTATAGAAAAAAAAATGCTTATGTTATTTTATCTTTATTTACAAAGTAAGTGTCACGGCGAACATTGTTTTACCATTTCACTTTTAAGTAGATATAAAATATAATTTTCGATTTTCAGAGCTAGTGAATACAAAAAAGCACGTGTGCCAAGCACACAGAAGTTTAACTTAAAAAAAAAAAAAACATAAAAATACTAAAGAAAAATCTTCATGATTGATCAAACTGTTTCGGAGAAGCTTTCCTATCGTACCTACTGTTTCTACAGAATATATAAAATGTATAATTGCAAACTGAGACATTTTTTTGACATTTTTTTTCAACGGGTCTTTTAGTTAATATAGTTGGTATAGAAAAGCTACAAATACCAAATCTTACTTTGCTAACAGAAATACTCTATTGGATTAAGAAATCAGGTCAGTAAGTTTCCAGATAATCCACTACAAATAATAATTTAGTTATAATATTGGTAAAGATGATATATAAAGATAAATAGAAATATAACGGTTTTACTATAGTAAAACCGTTATATATAGAATCTATCTATAGAATCTAATATATAGAATCGATATTTATAAAACAAAATTACTTTAGTTCAAACATTTATATTTTATGAAGGGCTGAATCCAAATTATTTGTTACTTTTAATTTATTGAATAAAGCAATACAGATTTATTGAATGAATTAAAACAGTAAAATCATCACTACTTCAACGAATATTTAAAATTTTTCGATTGCATAAATTAACTAGCAAACGAACTTATTCATTCGTTTATTCATCTAATATACCTATGTATAAAATTTTCGTGTTTGAAGGTAATCTCCTCCGATACTGTTTCACCGATTTTCATGTAATTTTGTGTACATAATATCTGGTAGGTGCCTATACATCCATTTAATAAACTTTTTCAAAATCACGTCGCTATTTACTTATATTGCATATTGTATAACACAGAAACATTTTCAATTTCCCGTCCAGCGGGAAAAACGAAAAAATACTAAAAAAAAAGTCGCATAATCGGATGAAGTTTTAACAGGGGGTCCTAAACAAACGTGTGCTCATTCGATTCGCTAACAATACTTTATCCGGGTTTGTTTGTTTAATTTGAAGGATTATTTGCCCGGGAAAGATTAATTCGACGTCTAAACAAGGACGGATTATTGTATGGAGTTTCTTTTTGGTAAGCGTGCTAGGCTACTTGCTAGTGTGTAGGTTGAAAATGGTCTCTGGAAATTCTGGCTTTTATTATTTTCAGGGACTGGTATGTGTAAGTATGTGTCGAACAAATATCTTACATATAATTATATAAAAATGAAACCAGTTTTCCTTGATCACCGCATCACGCGTGAACGAGTGGACCCTTTTCGATAATTTTTATTTTTTAATTATATTCCTTGAAGTACGAGGATGGTTCTTATGGAGAGAGAACGTAAATATTATGTACTAGTATGTGTTAATATGTGACCGCTAGTGTTGTTACAATTTTTTTTAAATTAAATCTCATCCAATTATTAATAATTTGAAAATTAAGGCAGTTTCAGTTCAGTTTCTTTACAGTTATTCTAAGATTCATAAAAATAATACCGTTTTACAATAATTGTAGGAACATATTAAAGCGCGTCACACACGGTGAAGATACTATAATATTTTATGTTATAGGTATGAATGATGGTCAGAACGCTGATACCGGAAACCTTAAGATACTGTAATATTTTATATTAGAGAATCTTAACATAAAATATTATAGTATCTTCACCGTGTGTGACGCGATTTAAGCAGATGCAATAAATTCTTATTAGCTATGACCGAAATACATTAGTGACATTACTGGAATTCGTACTACCTACAAAGTACATAATATTTTCCTATAAAATATCTATTTTATTACTTAATTTACCAAGTTGCCTACACAGAATTTCAATCATAATAATCCCAACCGTAATCAAGTACACAATAAAATTTACAACCGTACGGAATAAAATAAAATGGTCGTGAAAGCATTATCGTGTCATAAATGTTATTGAAACATAATATCTTAGTTCGAGAAATTTCGAGAAGCTTCTAGAAAATTCGAGAAACGTGAGTTAATCTTTTAACGTTGGATATTACATTAGATTAATATTATTTTGAGATTTACAATGTTGGTACGTTATTATAGTTATCCAGTTATCGTATACTAGCTGTGCTCCGCGGTTTTACCCGCAGTGCTCCGATCCTGTGTGCCGATATTATAGCATAATATAACCTTCCTCGATAAATGGGCTATCTAACAATGAAGAAAGAATTTTTAAAATTGGACCAGTATGTAGTTCCTGAGATTAGCGCGTTCAAACAAACAAACAAACTCTTCAGCTTTATAATATTAGTATAGATTTACAATGTTACTTTAATAGAGTTATCCAGTTATCGTATAGATATAGGTTATGTAGGAACCTTTGAAATGTATTACTGAGATTGATTTGATGATATGAACGTATTTTTATAATGGTATTAAAACTAGTACCTATTTTCAACCGACTTCAAAAAAAGGAAAAGGTTCTCGATTCGAATATATTGCTTTTTTGGGTTTATTACCTCATAACTTTCACCTGGATGAACCAATTTTGATAATTCCACCTATTTTTAAAGCTTGAATAAGGACTTGTGACTGACACGATTTCCTATAGGTATGAAAATTTACTAAAAAACAATTACAGATTTCACATAACGTGATTCATAAAAAAACGAATAGAATATCCAATTTATGGCTTAGCAATTTTCGAAAAGAGATAAATGCCGGCTCAAGTCGTAAAAAGACTATAAAGAAAATTAAATTCGATCTGCGTACCTTTTTAATGTGAACCTTTGGACGGTGATAACATGGCGAAGTTAATTATTTGTGTTTTATGTAAGTTCTTATTTTCTTGTTTGGTTTTTAATTAATTAATTTTGAAAATGTTTCAAAATATTGGCACTCAGAGACAGATATTATAATAAAGCTGCAAGTTACGGATTATCATATTATTATCATACGTAAAGAAAGCACTTAAGATATAAATTCGTGTATACCGATTTGTGTCAAGCATGAATGTATAAAAAAAATCATTAAAACTTTGTTGCCTACTGTTTCGATTATATCCGATTGCCCAATATTACAAATTATCAAAATCAAATTACAAAGTATTTTGCAATAAGTTTAAAAATACAATTGCAATACATGTTTGCTTTACAAATTCAGGTCTAGCAGTACTATCCAAAGCATCACCAACACCAGAAATACAAGTATATGAAATACATAAAAATGCAGATAGAAATTTCGCCGTGGACGATCAATATTTTGACCCAGATGGCCTAAGAGAAGATGATACAATAGACACACATACAGGAAACAATAATCTAGCAGTCAAATTGTTGTATCTATTAAATGCATTGACTCACAATACACATTCGAAGGTACATGAAGAACATGATGATGGACATTCGAGAGAATATCAACATGAGGAACACGGTATTAGTGATCACGCAGATTTGACGAGAAGTTTAGCAGTTGTGATTGTACCGATGAATTCAAAGTAAGTGGAATTAGGTTGACTTCTGTAGATTCTATGATAAAGAACAAAAGAAAATGTGTTGCAAATTATACATATACACGATGAACAAACAATTTTCTCATAAAAATAAGAAAAAGACAAGAAATTCCATTTGTATACCTTACAACGATAGAGCACGATTGATCAGATAGATAAAAAAATTGAGATTATAATTAAATTAATCAGCAAAGGTTCTTGGCACTTAAATATTGTTATAATAAAAGATCAGTAGAATACGGTTTCAACATATCCCTCTAATAAGAGTTGATTCATAATTAGTAACATTAATGTATGAAATGAAAAGTCAATTCTTTCTATTCGCCTAATTTAATTATCACGTTCTCAAGACAAATTCCATAAAACATACGCTATCACATTTTTAATCTGCATAAAGATAATAAGTATTCAAAGAAAGAGGCAAAGGAAACACGGCACTTTATCATTTCTAAAGCAAGAAACTTTTAAGCTATTGCATAGCTTCTATCGCGGGCCTTGAGCGCGGGGACCGAATCCAGAAAATATTTAGTAACGAAAAACCTCACGCTCCCCACTCCGACGGGCGCGGAGGTGTGGCTTGAAGGCATTGCATGCAATTGCTTTACCGCGGCAGTCCCCGAGTGCCACACGTCTTTTTTTATTAACATAATGTTACCTTTAATTAAAAGTACTTTCCCCATGCAGATCGCACACCGCACTGGGGAAGCTACTGCGTTCACCGCTACGAAGTCAATATGAGGGTATTTGTGTTTTTTTATTATTAACTGTTTCTATTTTCGTGTTGGTAGCGGTTTAGTCTATAACAAAAGCAATAATAGTAGCTACTTATATATATTATATTACTAGCTTTCCGCCCGCGGCTTCGCCCGCGTTTTCTAAGAAAAACCCGCATAGTTCCCGTTCCCGTAGGATTTCCGGGATTAAACCTATCCTATGTGTATCCAAGTTACCCTCAATATGTGTGCTAAATTTCATTGTAATTGGTTCAGTAGTATTGTGAAAGAATAACAAACATACACATACATCCATCCTGACATACTTTCGCATTTATAATATTATCCTATCCTTCCTATAATATATATAATATATGTTATATAATATATAATATATATCCCGGAAATCCTACGGAAACGAGAACTATGCGGGTTTTTCTTTGATAACGCGGGTGAAGCCGCGGGCGGAAAGCTGTACACGAAAGAATGAATGAATGAATTTGAGGACTTATATATTTCTTTTTTATTAATATTTCGATTTCATATTGAGAAACATTTTCATATTTTTTAATTATATATAGACAAAAGACATGTAACTTGTAACATACAAACTGAAACAGATTCAATTAATGAACAGATAAAAACAGCGAATAGCATAGATAATATTTTATTCACAATATCTTCGGAATAAAAGAATTAAATGCATATAGTTAAGGTTTTAAGTTTAAATTAGATATACCTAAACCAAAAACCTATATAATATCATAACCATTAATAAAATATTTTTTTCAGTGGAAGACAGAACAGCTCCGCCAAGGATAAGACGACCTTATGATGATTACTAGCTAAAGCAACTATGCCTTTTAGATTCAGTGCTGTTTTTTTGTAATATAATAATATGAAATATACAATAATATGGAAAGCATTATAATATTTTATTTTTTATTACAGTACCTATTTAGAAAAATAGATAAACCCTTAAAAAAAACATGATAAAAACGCTACGAATTACGCGTAATCAACGCTCAATCGTTTTCGGGTAACTGTTGCATAATATTAATTCATACAAGAGGAATACATTTATCATCATATTTCTATCAATTTCGCTCTATTTTTCTGCTAGTAATTCAAGTACCTTTTTTCCGATATATTAATATTTACTCTATTACTCTAAACAAAGAAGAAGTCAGTCCAAACCAAAAACAAAAGAAAAATCAAAATCTCCTTCCAATCCGCAAAGCCAAGCCTGCCAAACTTGATCCATACGTAGCCGTAAAGACGCAATATATCCCGTGAAAATTCAATATGAAAGCAATGGCCAATGCGAATCCCGCCAACAAATAGACGAGACGGGATCACGCTGCCGCTTATTCAATTAGTCCGGTACGGGTTATGTGGTCCGCACGGGGCTTTTGGGTTATCCCTACTAGTTTTAAATGTTTTAAAATCACGTTCAGCTTTCGTATAGAGATTTTTGGTGATTTTTTTTTGTAAAATGATAATTAATGTTCTGTACTAACATAGTAATTAAGAAATTACTAACAAGTGGACCTATGATGTTCTGTTAATAAATGAATTTGAATTTACTTAGTAATGTTGTAAAGCCAATCCTTACCTATATGTAATGCAATATGCATAATACAATATTATTATTTATTACCGTTTATAATCGTTCACTTCAGTTTCTCTTAGATACTAAAATCAATTGAAATTTCATGAATTAACAAAATTAAACAGCATGAAGAAGTATAATATTTTTTGTACTTAAATCAAATATTATATTTCATCACGAGATATAAAAACGTACCGTCAATCATACATTTAATATTACATGGAATAAATTTAATTTTAAACAAAGCCTTTTCAACGACAGGGCCTATTACAATAATTAAGTTATATGTCATATTATATTCTCCTAAGTATTTTTTATCTAAATCCATAAATCAGTATTATAATCAGCTTTACATTAGAACCCAATGAGCTACATCGCCCCCGCTCTATATGTGCAATTGAC
Organism: Colias eurytheme; assembly: GCA_907164685.1. NCBI lineage: Eukaryota > Metazoa > Arthropoda > Insecta > Lepidoptera > Pieridae > Colias > Colias eurytheme. Next base: position 7,766 of record CAJQZN010043181.1, read on the forward strand.
TGTTATTATGGGCAATTTCATGGACCTATGTTCATTTGTGCCTCATTAATTCGTCATAAATAGCCTGCTGGGGTGCAAGATCAATAACTGGTAGAGCAAAATTAATATAAAATATTAAATTAAAAATAGATAGTCGCTGAGAATTAAATCAAAAGATGTGAAATTAATTAGTTTAATAGTTAAAGATTACTTTTTTTTATATTTGTTTTTTGGTTACACCTAATCTTATTTAACAAATCTCTGTGTTTATTTCTTGGTTGCGTTTCACTGCTTAGGTATATCTATATAATTGAATACATTTTTTCATCTCCATTAACAATATATTTTACACTCTAAGAATCAAAGCAAACAAAAAACATATAAAATCTATAAAATTTAAACTACAGGCATCAATAACTGGTACCAAAGAGAAGAAATCTGCCTAGTATTGTTAGTTTATTTGCACAGAGTTTCGGGTAGATCGGAACGGACGCCATTGTTTAGAAACACATGTTAATACTTCTAACAATGCCATTCACCTTGTTAAAGAAACTTTAAAATTAAACGGGGTACTGTACATACAAAATGCCTTACGTATACAAACAAGAGTAAACAGATAAGACAAATTTACATTTTGTGGAATTTGATTATGTAATCCTACTAATATTATAATGCTGACGCTAATCTCAAGAACCACGGATCCGATTTGAAAAATTATTTCACTGTTAAATAATAATCCATTATGTATGTTATGTAATAATCCATTTATCAAGGAAGGCTATATTATGCGGCGCAATGCAGGTAAAACCGCGGGGCATACCTTGTTTATTATATTTTTTTTCTAATAAAATAATAAATATTCTATTATACGTTATATTAGTTATGTAAGCCCATTCAAACTCGACAACTTACGTATCAAAATGAATGTAACGCAGCTCTATTCATTTCTTTCCTTATGGCATTTCTTTTAATACTTCCTACAACCACTAATAATAATCCTTTGGTAATAAGTTTCTTGGAAGTTTTCCTAGAGCAACTAATATTTGTAATATGCTGTATGAAGTCACGATAAAACATTTGAATGGGCTTTTCTAATAAGATTGAGACTATTACTCTTTTCTTAATAAGTTACTTGAAAGAAAAGTCCCAGATAGGTACAATTCTTTAATTGCTCTATATTCTCCTGCTCCTATTGTTGCAAGATAGGTCAATTATCTCACTAGTTAAAAATCTTACTCATTTAAGACTGAAAAATTAATGAAAGTCTATTAGGATAAAGTTGATACACAAATTTCGCCATAACCATCTACAGTTTTCTAGCCTTAGCAGTACATAGCCATAATGGGTAAGTGTCATTTTCGCCTGCTCGAGCCAATTTGCTGAGTGTAATGTTTGTGGACAGGACGTGTTCGGGCTAAATCAAGTTTGGATCGGTTCGTTAGGTCAGATTGGTGACGTCTACTTCACATGTGACTTGATTCGAAACGTGTCTTAGCATGCTGACAGGGATACGTGCTATTGCAGTTTTGATGGTCTGTCTGGACTTTCTTTTTTTTTGATTATTTTGTAAGGTAGGAGCCAGGATGTGTGGGTATTTTGCAATCACTAGGAGTTTGGTATGTGGCAGTGCATTGATTTAGGCATAATATAGGCTAATGTTTAATCAAACAATATTTTGGATCTTGGCGCTTTAAAGCTTGCTTGCTTGAAATCTGTCAATCTGCCGAATCTATACTAATATTATAAAGCTGAAGAGTTTGTTTGTTTGTTTGTTTGTTTGAACGCGCTAATCTCGGGAACTACTGGTCCGATTTGAAAAATTCTTTCGGTGTTAGATAGCTCATTTATCGAGGAAGGCTATAGGCTATATACCATCATGCTACGACCAACAGGAGAGGAGCCACGGGGGTGAAACCGCGCGGAGCGGCTAGTTATAAATATACAGGGTGTAATCGTTAAGTGTGCACAGGCGATTATTCCGTTAACTTATTATTTTCATTTCACTCATAAGGTTAAGTACTTTCGATATCAATTTAAAGTTTTTTGATATCTGCAATAGTTACGCAATTATTGTCTGTGCACACTTAACGATTACACCCGGTATAGCTTGTTTAGAATCCTTTGAGACGTAGTAAAAAGTAAATAAACACGAAGTCTTGCAATGCAACTTCAATCAAAGAAAGAAAAGCTAATAATTTTTTAAGTGGCATTCCATCTCCGTTTGTATTGCTAGAATCTTAATCTTAATACTATTATAAAGGCGAAAGTTTGTAAGGATGTATGGATGTATGGATGTATGGATGTATGGATGTTTGTTACTCTTTCACGTAAAAACTACTGAACCGATTACAATGAAATTTAGCACACATATAGAGGGTAACTTGGATTAACACATAGGATAGGTTTTATCCCGGAAATCCCACGGGAACGGGAATTATGCGGGTTTTCCTTTGAAAACGCGGGCGAAGCCGCGGGCGGAAATCTAGGAATAGATATAGTTCAAATATATTCAAGATTAAATTGGATTCCATTGGAGAATCAATCAGTTCGTCTACAATTTCAGTTCGTTAGTCGGTAATGAAATCGGATCCCGTGACTGCGAGCGGACCTTTTGTGTGGAAAAGTTTCAATGTCTGTTAGCACAATATATAGACCAGATTATGTGGCTTGTTAGCCGATTGGGTTTGTATGTGTATGTGTGGGTGTGTGTGTGAGTGTGTGTGTATTCATGAAGCTATCAAGATGGAAAGATGAATATTTGCCGTTGTATTAAATATAGTAACTCAACTGTACTGGAAAATGCAACATTATTTTCAGTTTTTATATTATTTAAATAATAAACTAGGTGGCATAATTAGAGCGCCAATGATTTGTTTGAAAACCGGTAGATTATTTGCTAGTAATACAAAAATCATTCAATTTTTAAAATAATTAAATACAAAATTTCACTGTATTTTAAAATATTTGCTATCTGAGATGTTCACGTACCTATAAATTAATTTCATTGAACACTAGTTAGGTACCAATAATTTTGTGCATACAATAGAATTCTCAGTATATTGTTGTATTTACTCAAATCTCACGGCAACAATCTCAGGCAATTGCTAGGTGGCTGGGTACGGACTAACGAACTGAAAACGTGACGTCATTATATTGTGGTATTTCGTGTGAAATGTTATGTATGGAAAATTTATGTGAAACTTATTTATTATTTTATAGTTATTATTATGTGTATAGTCTATACCAATAACACGTAGTATTAATTATTATACTAATACAGTGGTCACAGTGATTAGAAAGTAAAAATAAGTTAAGAAATTTAAACTTTATGCTACATAGCATAAAGTTTAAATTTTTTTTATGCTACATAGCATAAAGTTTAAATACATGTATTTGTTGTACATACAACAATTATACATGTATTTGCCTTTAATCGTATCTGCATCTGCTACTCGGGCTAAGTTAAATAATTTATACTTTTTAATGCTTTGTGGAGTAGGTAAGAACTTAAAATCAGAAACATGAAAATCTAAAGCTTCTTAATATACACACTCTTCAAACATATTCCATAGTCCCACTGAGTGAGTTCGCAAAGGTATTATTGTATTTTATATTTTAATGTTAATGTTAATCTTAAAAAAAAATATTTTATAAAGAATTTGAATGCTATAAAACTAAAATATCAAATGCCAAAAATGTATACCTGGACTGCTACCTATATTATATATTTGAAAATTTTATCTAGCAGATTAGTCACAACGGAGAGATAGCTCCCCTGATTGCATGAAACTTTTTTCATCTGTGAAACGTCTATTTGCATAAATACAGGTAACTGGCGAAGTGACCAACTAACGAACTGAAAACAGACGGTGATTAAACTTGTGGCCTTTTTCAATAAAAAAACCTAATTTTTATTTATCTTTTTCTAATCATAACTTCAATTTACCAGTAGGCTATGAATTTATAAATCTATTGTATACTCCCTTTATCACTAAATTTAGAGATAATAAGATTACTTAATTGTAAACTATACTATAAGTAGATCAGATTACAGATATTATCTTTACTGTTAGAATATATTTATAGAAATAGATTATTTGGTTGTTTGTTTGATCAAGCTAAACTCAGCAATGAATATAATGAATTTACGATGTGATTAAATGTTTACTAAATAAATAAAAAACCCGTAATTAGCGATAGGCAAGTCCACGCAGAGCGAGCAGTCTCAAAAGGCATTTTGAGACTGCTCGCTCGCTCCATTTACCTCGGCCGAGGAAAATGGAGAAAAATATTTATAACTTGCAAGTGGTATTTATTACCTATCTTACTTGATTATTACTAACATTACCTAAGAGTTAAAGATAAATTGGATTCGAAACTTATACAACAAAATTCGCAAAGCATTCATGAATATTCAACACTAAAGCGACATTCCTTCAAAATCCTTTCCCCAAATTGCACATCCCTCACAGTTGTAATAACCTAATATATCTCAGTTTCTACGTTATATCTTTCACTTTATTCTTAAAAGCATTATAAGGAGAAAGAATGGGCGATTTATCACCAAATCTCATGGTATATGAAGTTAATGCTGTTTCGACTGCAAAGCCTAAAAGGTTTCGCATTATTTATTTGTAGATGTGTCAATACTGTTTAATGGTGATATTTCGTTGTTATGTGAGAGATTTTAAATATATTATACAGTGTTCAAAATAATTATTTTGTATTATGAAATCAGCGGGGTTTCAACGCTGTAGAGTAATTAAGCCCATACTTAATTTATAATTATTTCTAATTCTGTATTCTTTCAAAATCTGTTTAGCCTTTTATATTATTTCTATAGATTCGATTCGAGTGATGTAATTTTCAATTAGTGGCAATCCAATTCAATCAAAATAATAATACCAAATCAATTATTCTGATACCTAGATTAAAAGTTAAATTAATAACCTTATTAACATGCTCTAGCTTCTCCTGAATGTTTGTATGCAACTGACTCCTTAAGACTCAATTTTTACACACTTTAAACGGACAGATTGAATTCAAACTTTTGACACAATATATTAAAGATAAAGTGTTTGAAGTAAAACTTCTTTAGGCGCATTGAGAGTAAAATTTTGCGTCATGTTAATACCGTCACGACATAGAGTAAGGCGACGATTTTGGTATCTTTGATTCTTGCAAAAGAAGTTTCACTTCTGACACGTGTGCTTGGCTATTTTTAATTATATTCATTATTTTGAGGTCGGTTCAATAACCGCAAATAATTTGCATGACACACGTGTTACAATAGGTAACAGTAACTGCGAAGTAAGGAATCAAGTCTCAAGCGATGCACTGCTATAGGAACCCACTCTATTGCGGTAGTTCATTCTGTAGTGCAAGTTATGAGCGGAGCGATTTATTAGCTCAAATATTTTTGTTATAAGGCGGGTACATACAGAGCGGGCAGCCTCGCAATGCAATTGTTGCGCGAAGCGCGGTCATTGCAGATGTAGTTCTGCAAGAAGGTACCACATGCGCTTTCCACAACTCCTCAATAAATGTAATAAACATTCCAACAGCTGTGAAATGATTTCATTTCTATATTCAAATTCATAATAGAAATAGAAATAGAAAAAAATCTTTATTTAAAGAGTTTTAAAATAACACAGTCTTAAAATAATAATTTAATATTGAATTATTGCGTGCTTTTTCATTATTCATATTATGAAAAATTTCGGGCTGTATCGCAATGCCACAATAGTCATAAGTAGACTTAGAATTCTTTACATTTGAATAATACTATAAAACAATGATAAAATATATTCCTATTAAAGTGAACCTTATCACATCCTTTCTAGAAAAACATCCTTCTCTATAAAATAGGTACAAAAGCTTGTAACTTGCACCGCAGTTTATAAAGGAGCCAACTAAGCTCGTACCTATATTGCTTACGTCACCACACATTGTAACGTTCACCAATTAAAATGTAAATGCCGTATCAGGGAAACTACTGTCTAAGAAACTGCATTTGCATGTGGTTTTGATACATGTAGTATGGGGATTTAGTTTATTTTTTTCAAGTTTTGTTTTTTAATAGTAGGCCTGTATATTGTTAAGGCTTATTTAAAATATAATATAGGAGCTTTAATATATTTTTATTAATATTGTGAAACACATTTTTATCGTATTGAGAATTGCTGTAAATGATAATAGAGTATCTACTTAAGAGTACACTGCAGTAATAAAATTACATTGAATTTTTCATGAAATATATAAAAAAATTGACATAATTTCAATAGTATTTCTGAATATATGAAATAGGCTGATGATGATTACATATAACTATGTATATTAATTCTAAATTGCCACCGTACTCACAATAAACAAATCTCAAAACAACACAGTCTCAACAAAGCAACAGAACCGAAATTAGCGCGTCCCCAAAAACGATTTTAACAACTTAACGCCGTAACTCTGAATAATGCAGAACAGTTTCTTCCAAATGTCCCATCAGTCTTTGGGAATGGCTCCAATTTCCCTGATACTGCCTTGAAAGTTGAAGCACGCATGACCAATGCCACGTGCATTTGAAAATGAACCTTAACTCTATCACATAGAGTACACTTTAGACTGTAATTGCCAATAAAAAAATTACAACAATCCCAAATAACACCCTGTAGGTGTCACGATAGGTGATCAATCTTATACAGGATGAAACCCATTTTAACATTTATTTATGTATGGGTTTCTCTGAAAATGAAAACGATAGGCCATTGTGAGTTGACAATTGTACGGAAGCTATTGGTTGAAATTCGATTTGGAATTTATGAGGATAAATTATGGGTACCGTTAATGTTTTTACTGGGGTCGTGCTCAACAATGTTTGGGTTCAAACTTTAACTCAAACTCAAATTGGAATTCTTGATTTATATACTTAGTTAATGCTTTGTAAAGCTAGGGTATACCGTAAAAACTGAATCGTAAGTACTTCTAAATAATAATTATTTTATTATGAAAAATACAATAGAAGAGACAGAAATTCTTACCTATAAAACTAATTAAACAAAGACTTAAACATAATTCTTATATTCACAGAGTTTTTAAATGAAACTAAGTACTTAGATTTATTATATTTTATTTAATTTAATATGAAGTAAAAAAATTTAAAATACCATGGTTTGGTAGAGTTCATTCACTGCATATAATATTAAAAAAATGCTTCTAAATGTTCGAAATTAAAACGCATAAACTCATTATATTGAACTATGAGAAAAAACATAGCTGTCTATGGTAGAAGTCATTGCCAAACGATATTTGTTAAACTCAAGTTACTTAAACTATTCGAAATAACGTCTACTAAGTATTCGAAATTCAAAAGCGTATTCACATCATTTTGAAATAAAAAAATGATATGTTGTCTATGGTAGAGGTCTTAACCAAGAAGCTTATATCTAATACACTGGAGATTGCACTATGACCATTAACTTGTCACAAGAAAATATAACCTTGAATGACGTCAGTGTTGTTTTTTGTCTCTTTCTGTGGGTGACCACACTGGTTTGTATATTCAGGATTTTTCGAAATAAAAAAAAACTAAAAATCATGGTCTGTAAATAATAACGACATATATTTTTAACAGTATTTATATTATAATATTACTGGTCAACTTACATGAATAATTATCATCTTTATAGGTACATAGTACATACCATTTTAATTGGTAGAGAATGATAGTTTTAAATAACGCTTGATAACTTTTGATCTCATACTACGATTTTTTAATTAAAATGAGTGCTACATACATTAAAACATCGTTTTGGTTACTCAAGCTTCAGTCTAAAACTTTTCAATATTCCAAAGGGAGAGTTGCATCGCTAGTGTTGATGTGTGGTAACGATATTACAGTTCTCAGAAATTCGTATGTCTTTCAGGAGCTGTACTTACGGTTACTAATGGTTTCATGGTGGTTAATTATAATATAATTAAAATTACTTTATCCACAGCTGAGACGCAGTAACAAGAATGTGGTAAATAAAAAGGTATAGCACTTTTCAAAAGGTATTTTTTTTCTGGACCGTAATCCTCAGGCTTAAAATGCAAACTGCATATTCTGGCATGTTGATAAATTTTACCCTTGATAGGCACTATGGACAGCCATTTATTTCTTTTTTTATTTCATTTTTGGAAAGCTGAAATAAGTAAAACAAAAAAAATTTGGTAAGTTAAAAGAACTATTAATTTCTATGTTAAAGAAGAACAAACATAAAACCACATGTGAGTGCAATATCGATGTCGTGCGTTGTTTCATTACTAGTATAAAAATCTTTGAAATGGTGTTCTAAATGTTCATCATAATTTTGTTAACTATTACAATATTTTCTCTTCGCTATCCGTAAAAACTCGTCATCATGGTTACCTTACTTGTTAAATTGGTTTATTGAAAAATGATGAAATTATTAGGAAAAGAAGATAGATAGAAGATATTTAGCATGATTGATTACTAAAATGATGATAAAATTGACGATTTTTGCCATGAAAATGATTCTAAACAGGTAAATGCATGAGTATTGAGGAATATTGTAAATAGCGTAAATATACACTTGCCTGTGAAATTTTATGCCAGAATTTGGTGTCCAAAAACTTATGCAATTTTTCACAATGCAATACATTATTTATATTCGGAAAATATTTATTAAATACGCAACAATATTAACTTAAATATTCGAAGCGACGCAATTTTTTTGACACTTATGCCATATTGTCAAAGTGAGAGTTGCTACAATTTTATTATGGTAACTACCCATAATCAGGGAGTATCGCTTTTTAATAATTGGTTCAGATACTTATTTTATTTAGCATAAATAATAATTGTCTCATCCAACAATGCTTCTGAATGACGTTGTTGGCAATTTATCAACAAACTCATGTACAAAAACTAACCTTTTGCACAGAATATTACAGCATACATAGTAGCCTTGGGAAAACTTCGTATTAACAGTGGCAATACCAAGTTAGGTGTGAAAGTGATAAAACACAACAATTTTCTTGTTACACGTCAAATGTTCATACCGAAATCTCCAGTGTATAAGATATAAGCTTCTTGGTCTTAACCAAACGACATTTGTTAAACTATTCGAAATGACGTCTACTCAGTATTCGAAATTCAAACGCGTAAACACATCATATTGAAACAAAAAAATTAGGTGTATGTTGTCTACCAGTAGAGGTCATAACCAAACGACATTTGTTAAACTATTCTCAATTTAATCGTAAACACATATTTAAGCACTGGGTTGATTTGTGTGGGTCACAGTCATGCCCCATTTCACAGTGTACCCTCATTTAACCCTTAAATTGATTTCGTCCGTTTTAAAGGACATAGTATTTACACACATGCTGGCGCTGTTACAGTAGACCTAGGCATTGCCAATCGGTATATTGGGAAGGTACTAGCTATGTCGTTCGCGTACATGCAGGTTTCGTTAACGAAGCGAAGTACAGTCGCGAATGGTGACCATTTGAAATTTGCAAAAAACGGATCTTTTGACTCTCCTGATAAAATTGGTTATAACTGTAAGTATTTTGGCTATTTTGCTTATAATGTTATATTATTAGTTAGAATGCGATTGTAAGTATAGTATTTTGACATAATTTTTACATATTTTACAATATTTGAAATAAAAATCTTAATTTATTTATGATGTCCCATAAAACGGACGTTGACAACTTGGAGTATACACTGGGGTATTCTTCACATGTCCTATGTAACGGACGTTGCCAATAAGGCCCTTAATTTTCAACGTCATCATTTTGATATATTTTTCTCTATTTTTATTGTGTTTTACAGGAGCATAACTTGGCAATCAATAAAAAATTCCCTCACTACCTCTGGTGGAAGCTGAAGAGTCTAGCGTTGAGTTGAGATGACGATTTCGAAGGAAATGTAGACCTACGAGAGTAATTTCACTATGATATCAGTGTCAATTATTTACCCCCAGCACCATACCTCCGGAATTATACGACATATTGATTTGAGACACAATGAAGACCCAAAAAGTCAGAATTTTTACCATCAACTAAATATTATTGCTGCAGAATTACAGCCATTACATGCGGTGCGAGATGAATCTTCCCTACTTTTCAGTAGTTCTTCAGCTACAGCATCATGTTACTTACCAGAAATACCACCCAATGTTTGAAAATTTAAATAATGATACCTTACAAATAAAAAACTGGCAGCAAATGGATATATGTATAAGCCAAAGAACAAAAAAAATCGATTTAAATTTCCTGTTTGTTTTGGTACTTCAGGAAT
>CAJQZN010043181.1:21140-44786 GCA_907164685.1 Colias eurytheme
GTTCAGCCGTTCTCGAGTTATGCGCTTACCAACACATTTTGCGATTCGAAGATTAAATTATTTCTTGTTAACATGCTTGCCTATAGATATTTGTCATATTCACAAAAATCGCCGCGTTCCAAACGCTCGTAGCCCACCGCCTCTTCCTTGCAAGTAAGCTTGGATTTTATAGACCAAGCGGTGAACTAAATCAGTTGGAAAACGCCACGAGTGCATGTGGGAGCATAAATATGTTTGTAGAGCCTACGGCGGCTTGTTCCGGGTTATTTCTATGCAAATGCAATCGCGTTCAAGATTTAAGGCTCGTTCCTTATTACGCGGTTAGACAGCGGTTTAGTTGCAGTTATGAATATTTTATTTGAATTAGTTTTATATTGTTGTTTATAACGTGTTTTAGATATAGTAAGTTAATCTGGTTCATTTTTATAGATAATTTCGTCTTCTGTTTCATATCTTTTAGATAGACTTCGAAGCCTTATTATATTGGTAACTTTTGAGCGTGATGCAAAAAGAAAATAGAGGCGGTGCAAAAAATTTAATGCGCTACTTTTTCACCAAAGAACATCACGATAATATTAAGAATGAAGATTATTATTACTTCCTTGGTGATTGATTCAATTAATATTGCGTATAAATTGTGCATCAAAATGAGTACCTCAAGATATTTAAAAACTACTTTATTGATATACTTAAGTACCAATGGTACTGCTCATTCTTAAAAGTATGACGTCACCAACAATAACCACAAAAAAAATAGCAACAGTCATTGCGGTGTAATTTCGCTCAGTTCCTAACAACGCACTTGAAGCAAAGAAACAAACAAAAGCACTATTTCACTTCAACAGTCCGAACTAAGCAGTGATTTATTGTGAAAACAATTAACATTTTACACCAGTGAATTATGTATTAAATACCATCAAACAAAAATCAATCCTAGCTGTTGTTATTACGGTTCAAAATCAGTTACATGAATTCTAGTGAATTCTTGCTAAATTGTAAAATGGTAAACGAGGGACGTCCGCTGGGGACTCTGTGCTCAGCGTGAAATCAATTCAAAATGTATGACATTAATGTAAATTTTAGAAATACCTCCGCATAATGAGGTGTCGCTATTTTTGTTGTTATTACTATATATTTTATGTTTTGTGATTAAACATTATTGTATTTAAGGCCTCCGACTCTGTTATAGTCAAGTTAAGAGAAGGTGTAGGTTTTTTTTCTATTTATATCATAATTTAACTGCAACACTATTGATTCGGTAGGTAACGAAAAACATCATGAATAAACCAGCATATGGTAGCAGTATTAAACGGTTTATTTATTTATTGCACCAGGAAAGCATCACATGCCAAAATGATATAATATATCCATACTAATATTATAAATGCGAAAGTAACTCTGTCTGTCTGTCTGTTACTCAATCACGCCTTAACTACTGAACCAATTTGCATGAAATTTGGTATAGAGATATTTTGATACCCGAGAAAGGACATAGGATAGGTTTTATCCCGGAAATCCTACGGGAACGGGTTTTTCTTTGAAAACGCGGGCGAAGCCGCGGGCGGACAGCTAGTATTATATATACATATAACTACATATTATGTATGCATAGGCCTTTCGAAGTTATCAATCAGAAGATATCTGCCACACAATCCGCATAAAGATATTTAATTACATTGCTCTATTATATACAAACACAAATCGTAAAACATTTTCCAGTTCATTTGCTTTAAACCCAACGCATACAAAAAACAATGAAATCTTGATAACACCCGACACTAATGAAAAACGTAACAATGTCCTACTTGAGTTTTCTACACTTCTATGCACGTGGCCTCTTCACACGGCCGCACTCAGCGAAGAGACACTTGTACCGGGCCACTCGTGTGAAGCCACCTTTATTTAATGAATTGTTCAAATTGAATGCACCTAAGCATTAATGGGGGAACAGTTTTGAGTAATGCTAAAGGGTTGTCGCTTAATTTGTTTAAACCCCTTTTTATTATGAGATTATTTTTGCATACATGTTATATCATACGTTAAAATAATTAGTTATGTGTTTGTTAAATTGAGCTATTATAAAAACTACATGTTTATTTCTTTATATATTTTTATTGTTTGCAATATTAGCTATTAAGAATCAATTTTTTCACACAAAGATCTGCAAAATAAAATAAATATAAACTTGTACAAATCTATACTAATATTATAAAGCTGAAGAGTTTGTTTGTTTGAACGTGCTAATCTCGGGAACTACTAGTCCGATTTGAAAAATTCTTTCAGTGTTGGATAGCCCACTTATCGAGGAAACCTATAAGAAGGAAGGTTATATTATAATATCATAACGGTAAGATCAACAGGAGTGGAGCACTGTGGGTAAAACCGCGGAGCACAGCTAGTAAACTATAATTGCTATAAACTAGACGAAAATGGCATTTTCTTTAACTATATAGAAAATTCCAGATCAATATAATATTACCAATAAGTTGTACGATAATTGTGATCAATGCTTTGGCCGGTCGCCAGCGCCATAGAAATCTTTTTTCCTATTACCATCTCAGATAATCATAACTTTGCTGATCAATAGCATGAAATTAATTAATTGGAAAAAAGATTTGCAATTTAATATTTTTGTATACCTAATATCTCAGTACATTTTTACATTTATATTTTTACTAGGTTTCCGCCCGCGGCTTCGCCCGCGCAGTCAAAGAAAAACCCGCACAGTTCCCGTTCCCGTGAGATTTCTGGGATTGCGTCATTTTCTCGGGAATAAAAGTAGCCTATGTCCTTTCTCGGGTATCAAAATATCTCCACACCAAATTTCATGAAAATTGATTCAGTAGTTTAGGCGTGATTGAGTAACAGACAGACAGACAGAGTTACTTTCGCATTTATAATATTATACATATAGTATATAGGATATGTCTTTGATGTACGTATTGTAGCTGCCTGTAATCAAGGCTTATACAAATGATTCCAATCTCACATATTATTATACTGATTTTCATTGACGATTGAATAAATTGAGAAAAAAATGCAAAATCAATTTCTATTCGTCTTTTAATAAAATGCGACTTCCCTGTCATGTATAAATCTTAAAACCGGTCATAGTTTCCAAACATTAAAAACGATTGAAACTCGTAATCGTTCTTTATTGTAATAATTTAGAATAAACGAAGCTTCCAAGCTTCAAAGTTCTGGAAAAGTGTACCAAAAATAAGATTTTACATAAAATCATATTCTATCAAGAAAAAATTTTATAAAGCACCCAGGAGTACCATAAAAAAACAAGGGGATAAAATGTATATTTCCAGTAACATAATTCGCGGCATATTTTAATAAAGTCTCTACCAAAATTCGGATTTATTTCACAAACACCTCCCTGAAAACCGTAGCACGTTAATATTATTATTACAACACCAAGAATCTCTTTTATGTATTTTGTCTTTACTAGCCTTTAGAGTAGATATTAAATAAATATCTTGAAAATTATGATTAAGGACGCTTATCAAATAATAATAAAATGCAATTAATGTCGCTTGCTTTAAGGTGTATTAAAGTGTAACTTAACGAACTCTATATGAGTTTTTAAATGCAAGTGCAGCCTTTTAAAAGCAGTTATTTTGAACGCTCTTTTGATATTATACAAGAAGAAATGAAATTTCTTGGCATAATTCATATAAAATATACCCAAAATGCCTATAAATTTCACATGCCTCAAATATAGTTCCTACCCAATTAGTCGGCTGAAGAAGCTTATAAATATATGTCCGAAGTGCTCAATCGTGAACGTAGGTAGGTACAACCCGGTTACAATATCTGTGGACCTAGCGTCGATGACGTCACATCGAAATTGCTAACCGTACTGACGCGCCGCGGGCGAGCGCGGGGAGGTAAAGGGGAACGGGAAGGGGCTCCGCGTTCCAGCGAGGTCCACAGATATTTTAACCGAGTTGTATAACGCTACCAAATTGAATAGTACCATAATTTGTTAAGGGTAGACCCGGCGGGACCCCGTATCGTTAGGTAATACACGCAACCGCTGATTCGAATCCATCTTGAACCCCCCGGGTATTTCATTATTCATCAGCTTGTAAGTGACCAAGACTAGCTAATCCCGCGGCGTGGTTTGAGTTACGTAGGATATGTCTATTACGATTTTATTAAAGGTCATATCGATGCCTCTATAACAGTCGTAATTAAGATTTGAGATTGTATTTAACTTATTTTTATTTCATTCCATATATCGAGATAATATAATATAATAATGATCTTCATCTTAAGAGAAACAGATTAATAAAACCAGGTGCGATAATAGAGTAAAAACATAGTTGTAAAATTTACAAAACTGTAGTTTTCAAAAGGAATTAAACAATACTAAATAAATAAAATACAAAAAATGCCACCATTACATAACGTTATTTTTCTTGAATCAAGAAGTAAAACTCCAAAAAATACGCACATTACAGCGAAAATATGAAGAAAATCAACATCAAACATTGATATTACGAACATAATCTCAAGCATAAAGATCTGACTGATTATTCCCTATGGGTATACGATTGGCATTCAAGACCAGAATGTAAGTAATACTTGCGTGTGCTCCGCTGGGAATAAGCCATATTGTATCTTTGATGAACTTGCCCTTAACCGACTGTGCAAAAGAAGTTTCTTACAATCTATCTTACTTATGGTAATTGTGATGTATTAACATTGTAATGATCATATTATGTTCATTTCCTATTATATAGTTAAATTAAATTCTCAAATTACATATTTATATAAAAGTAATATAATTTTTCTTTTATAAATCTTCAAAAACAAATCTTTAGGGAGTCACTTGGCCATGAGCTTGCCTGTGGTAAACTAAGATGGAACGCGCTTCTGTAGACGATATTGAAGCTAATCACTACATGTATAAAACAAAGTCGCTTTCCCTGTCCCTATGTCCCTATGTCCCTTTGTACGCTTAAATCTTTGAAACTACGCAACGGATTTTGATGCGGTTTTTTTTAATAGATAGAGTGATTCAAGAGGAAGGTTTATATGTATAATAACATCCATTAAATAGTGGAGAAGTACTGTTATTTTTGAGGTTTCTAATGTGATGTCGTAAAAAATTACATTTTTTCCGCTTACATTGCAAACGCAGGCTGAACCCTACGAGTTTTATCAAAATAATGTACTAAGTATAATTATACACATTGAAAAGGTCTGCAGAAAAGTCCGCGATGGCATATGTCTCTTATGGATAACCCACAATAACTTTTTTTTGTCATTTACTTTTTACGACAAATAATGGCTAATTGTCGATGCGATTTTAACCAATACAGCATTAATCCTTAACCAATTAAATACCTTGAATACATTGTTCCTTTAATATAGATCTATATGGCCCTTTACACCGTATGATTTAAGTGAATATTTTCGAAGATATTATTACAGATTTAAAATTTGCGGGACGTAGCGTTTGCGGCGGTACCGGCCGGCCGCCCGGCTATCTATTTTACACCCGTGCGAAGACGGAGCGGGCCGCTATGTTTTTATATACAACGTTCACAGTTTTTCTGTAGTGTATTTAGTATCAGCATTGCACCCGTGCGAAGCCGGGGCGGGTCGCTAGTGTTTTATATAGTGAAGCTAATGTTAAAATTTTCACAAGCCACTCGTACATTAAAGAATTGTAAATTGCAAAATCAATAACATCACATATTCAGGGGGAGATGGACATGTAACATTAATGACGTCATTTGAAGTCTGCGAGATGCCGAGTAATGTTTGATGGTCCATAGAAGATAGTGAGGGAGCCTCTAATGGGAAAATTATACACTTTCCACTTTTCATAAAGCCGAAACTCGGTTTTTTGCCAGAATATTTCTGAGATGTAAATCAGGATATTATGCTACATGACTGTTAGGATTTGCGGGTAGATCTATTTTTTGATATTACCTTTTCGTTTGAATAATATTGTGCGAAATGAATTGTCTTTGTTAAGGTGCATTTTTAAGTTTTGTGGAACTTGATACGGTTAATTATAGATTGAATTAAATACGAATATAACTATCATTTAGTTTCTTTTGAAAGGCAGTAATGGTCATAAAATTGTATGTGTGCTGAATGGCTTTATTTGCTACGTTGTGTCACTATATGCTACGGTGTGTCTTGCTACGCTGCTACGTGGGTGCTACAAATAATTAACTTTGAATTATACTCGGAACTTAAAATTACAAACATAACAAGCCATCTTTTCTAAGCATTCTAATAATAGCTTATCATCATTTTATCATTAAAAAAATAATAATATCTTGGGGCTTACATACGTCTTTTTAAAGTGAAACTTTTATTACATCGTCTCAAACTTTCTGGTCAGTGTAGCGCATGTCGCGTGTATCGCGGCTGCCGAGTAGGTATACCTACTCCGTCTGGTATACTGACCGTCACGCGACATGCGCTACACAAAGCAGTGTTCGGAACCGTTCGAACAGTTTCACTTTTACCGTGGTTTCATAAAACTACACAACATTTTTTTAATAGTGGGAATAAAGTACTGTCTTTAAACTCAGTATAATAAAAACACTCAGATCAAAATATTCGACTACGTAATTAAATTTACGTAAATAAAAAGACAAACATCTGTCTTTTTATCAAAGAAACATTTACGCCATTAAAACCGCAGAATATAAAGCGCGCCGTTAAAGATGTTATCATGGACAAACAAACAGACTCATTTGCAAACCACTCCGGAGCATTCGCTTACATTAACGAAATAAATTAATTTTAATTCAAATTAGCAATTCTAAACGGTAAATGAATTCTATTTAAATAAGTATAATTCTAAGTGTTTCTAATGTTCGCGTTCTTAATTGAAAAATTATCTTAATATTGAGTTTGGAGGTTTCTTTAAAAATGTGATTATGTGCTTTTAATGTTTGAAAAGAGGAGTTATTAATTTTTAGGATGTGATTATGAACAATCTCCGGATCGAGCTATATCTTGAATCCAAAACTGATTTAAGTGCCGTATTATTAATATTTTTGCTACCGTGAAAAAGCAACCTTGTAAGGAACCGTTAAATTGTCACTTATAATACCACAAGAGCTTCAAAATTATCGGGTATTTTCCGATAGGTTCGTTGCAAACAAATGAAGGAGTCAAGTTTTTAGTCAAGGTTAAAAAATCACGAGTGCGAAGCGCGAGTGATTTTTCCTGAAAAACTTGACGACTTTATTTGTTTGCAGGGAACCTTGAGGGAAATGCCAGATAATTTTGAAGCTCGTGTGGTATTCAGGGGATTATTTTTCCGTCCCAAATGTCGGCCAATAATTTCACAATTGAATTCAACCTGTCAGTTTGACGTCAACGACCAGATAAAATTTTCAAAAAATTATCAGTATAATACCATGTAGGTTGTACCACGTGACGTCGAATGGTGCAATTCTATTGGTCGATATTTGGGTCGGAAAAATAATCTCTATTATTTATTTATAAACCTGGCAAGCTTCGAATTGGATACCTATTTCCATATATATATGTATATTGTAAAGTTACATTAATAAGTCACTTAACAAAGGCATTATATATGGTCAATACCTGAAATATTAAGAAATATATTTCTTCAATAAAAAAGCCTAATTGCTTACCATATATCATAAACCCAAATCAAATATAAGTAACGCAAATAAGCAATACTATATACATAGCTAGTTACTTCAATTTGTTGCCAAAGTACGCAAATCTAATCTCCAATCTTGCACAAAGGCCCGAGCCTATCCGAATTTTGGTTAAGTATAACGTAACATACGCCTGATATACATACATATATTTATTCGTAGTCAGTTAAATCGAGCGTAGTTTCCCGTATAACATAACACTAAAAGTTTGAAGGATATTTAGAAGTAACGACACAATATAGCGGGTACGATATTTTGTCGTGTCGTGGTACGTGAGTTATGCTACGCAATATCGTATAGCATTTATACACAATCGTTTTCACAAAATGCATCATTTATCTATCTGAATCTTTATTTACATAAGCTGTTCATTTGTTTGCTAAGCTTCTTAAGATTGTGAATATTTAAATAGATGACAGTCATTTTGAAAATATAAAATGAGTATTGTGAATTGATATTATTGTTAGAACATAGACCTATCTCTATTTTACCAACATTAAGTAAGGTATTCGAGAAGTTAATATTAAACCAATTGAGTAGTCATTTTGCAAATAATAATTTACTGCACACCAAACAGTTTGGTTTCACAAAGGGGCGCTCAACCACAGATGCTGGAGTTGCACTTCTAACACATATATATAAGGCATGGGAAAACTCAAAAAATGCTCTAGGGATATTTTGTGACCTCTCCAAGGCATTTGACTGCGTTGAACATTGTACTTTGTTACGTAAACTTAATCACTATGGAATTAAAGGAAAAGCCCAGAACCTCATAGCGTCATACCTGCATGATAGGATACAGACTGTAGTTGTTAATGGAGAACGTTCTAGCGGTGCGTCAATTAACATTGGTGTTCCACAGGGGTCAATTTTAGGTCCCTTCTTGTTCTTGGTATATATCAATGATCTTCCCTATTATTTGCAGGATAGGTGTGAAATAGTTCTGTTTGCAGATGATACCTCATTAATTTTTAATGTGGATAGGCATGACCCAAATGTTGACGAAGTGAACAGTGCTCTTTTACACATATCTGAATGGTTTACTGCCAATAATTTATTATTAAATGCCAAAAAAACCACTTGTGTTGAATTTTTACTTCCTAATGTAAAAAAGTTGAACAGAGATATTACCTTGAACGGGGAGGTATTGCATCCTACTGAGTCTACTGTATTTCTAGGGTTAACATTGGACGAGAAACTACAGTGGGGAGCCCATGTCAACACCGCTGCAGGTAAGCTCAGTTCTGCTGCATATGCAGTCCGAAAAATAAGGCATCTCACCGATGAAGATACGGCCAGATTGGTTTATTTCAGCTACTTTCATAGCATTATGTCCTATGGAATTCTACTGTGGGGCAGGGCTGCAGATATAGAAACTATATTTATCTTACAGAAAAGAGCCATTCGCTCTATATATAATTTACGTGCTCGGGACTCACTAAGAGATCATTTTAAGAATACTGGTATCCTTACTGTACCATCACAGTATATATTTAATAATATTTTGCATGTACACAAAAGCTCTGACTTACACACAAGAGTAGGAGATAGACACGATTATGGCACAAGGAACAAGAATAGAATTGAAATGCCATTTTTCCGATTAGCTAAAGTTAAAAATTCATTTATGGGTCAAGGTATACGCTTATACAATAGAATTCCTCATAATATTAAAGAGTTTAGTAGTACTAAATTTAAAACTTACATAAAAAATGTACTAGTTCAGAGAGCGTACTACAGTATTCAGGAATATATGGACGATAAAGACCCATGGAGGGTTGTCGCGTAAAAACCACAGGACAGTTCTTTGGCATATTATGTAGTTAGGTAGATATAAGTTACATATTATGTAAATTTATTGACATTATTTAAAAGAGCAACTATGGAGTTTCTTGCCGATTCTTCTCCATAGATACTGCTTTCCGAATCGGTGGTAAATGTTAAAATACTATGTAATGACGATTCGAAAGTGCTACTAAATAGTAGTCTAATTGAATAAATGAATGTTTGAGTTTGAGTTTGAGTTTAACACAATCTTTAAAAAAAATTACTAATAACTGGCGCTTTGCTTAACAACTTAGGGCATAAAGTAACCAATTTTTGCACTCCTAATAGTTCATTTACGTATATCATGAATTCGTTAGATAATTTTAGTTTTAAGGAAAATAGTATTGTTATTATATTATACGGAGATAGTTTTAATTTAAAAAAACATGACATTGATATAGGATTTCAAAAAATGTTGAAAATTAGTAGTGAGACAAAATGCAAATTTATGTTGTGTACATTGCCATATTTGCCTGGTTTGACACAAAATCAAAACAAATTTATCTATAATATCAATTTAAAATTATATAATTTAACAAATCATCATAGTGATGCATTTATATAGTTTGACATAAATTCTTGTATAAAATCTTTTTGTTTGACAAAGAATACAGTGTATCTGCCATCTAGATATAAGAGAGAACTTGCTATGTTAATAGCATATAAAATTATTAACCAGTCTGATACATGTTCAGTAGCAGACCATCGATCTACTATAATTTTATGTAGTAGTAATTATATACATCAACCTAGGTTAAGTGTTGATAGACAAACTAGCCCTAAGCTAGATTTAAACTAGTATGTAAGACAACAGCTAAGCAGCCTTTTTCCATTGTACATCAAAATATTCAAGGCTTGGCTAGCAAATTATTAGAAATAGAATTATTTTTAAATCATAATAGAATTAAAATATTTTGTGTAACAGAACATTGGCTTAAACAATGTCAGTTGTTAATAAATATTGATAATTATAAATTAAAAAGTATATACTTTAGGACAAATGCTATTCATTGAGGTTCTCTTATTTTTGTACACAATAGTTTAAAATGCAAGGAACGAACTGACATTGTTAGCCTTTCTGTAGAACGCACCATTGAACTGTCCTGTGTTGAGCTTGAGCGTTACATTATTGTTTGCGTATACAGACCTCCTTCCAGTGACTATAATTTGTTTGAGACAGTCATGGAAGAAATATTAAAGCGTTTAGGCAGGAGTAAAAAGAAGATAATAGTATGTGGTGATTTTAATATTGATTTACTTTCACACACACAAACGGCAACACGAATAGTTAATTTGTTTCATTCATTTAATCTGTATAGACTTTTTGATGAGCCCACACGAATAACACCTACTTCTGCAACTTGTATTGATAATATATACTGTGATTGCAAATGTTTAGAAAAATATATTCTCAACACGCTAACTTCAGATCACTGTGGCCAGAAAGTAGTTTTTGAATGGGATTGCATACCTACATTTAAAAGAATTAATGTTAGGCCTATAACTAGAAAAGGCATTCATACATTTAGAAATAATATTGATAATAAACTACCTGACCTGAATAATCAATCCTTTCATAAAAATCCTTGTGAAATGTTTACAAATCTTTTTAAGTTCATTCATAGTGAATATGAAAAAATATTTAAAATTAAATCTTTAACTATTACCAAGGATTTACCATTCAGCCAATGGGCAACTCCTAGTATACACAGATGCAGGAACGTTCTTTACGAGTTATATGGTATGAAACAATATAACAAAGACTTGTCATTTCTTAGTTATGTTAGAAATTATTCAAAAACATTTAAAAAAGTTTGTTTCACTGCCAAGAGTTTGTATATCAGAGACAAAATACGCAACTCTGACAATAAAGTTAAAACGGTTTGGACAATTATTAATGGTGAATTGGGCAAAATCCGATCAAACGATAGTACCATAAAACTTGTCAACTCTGGTAGGGTCATTGACAAAAGTGCTGATGTTGCGCTTGCTTTTGAAGATTTCTTTAGTAGTGTCCCTGCTAGTTTAACTAAGAATTTAAACTCGTCTTCAGCACTTGCAGAGTCTTTATTGAGGGATCACGTTGCTGAGTGTAACAAATTATTTGAATTGCGACACGTGACTGCTGATGAAATTGTTAAAACTTTTAAAACATTAAATTTAAAAAAAACATGTGATCTCTGGGGTATGTCTGTAAATTTAGTAAATAATATCATAGAAAACATTGCCAATCAACAAGCGTTTATATTTAATCAGTGTTGCGACTGTGGTATATTCCCTGATTTACTAAAGTTTAGCAAAGTTATTCCTTTATTTAAAAGTGGTGACCAAGAAGACAGTTATAACTATAGGCCAATTTCCATATTACCAACTTTGAGCAAAGTCTTCGAGAAACTAATTTTAAACCAATTAAATAGTCATTTTGCATCAAATGGTTTACTGCACGCCAAACAGTATGGTTTCACAAAGGGGCGCTCTACCACTGATGCCGGAGTAGCTCTTTTATCACATATATACAAAGCATGGGAAAATTCAAAGAATGCTTTGGGGATATTCTGCGACCTTTCTAAGGCTTTCGACTGTGTAGAACATTCCACTCTATTACGGAAACTAAATTTTTATGGTATCAAAGGTTTAGCTCAGGATCTCATAGCTTCATATCTTCAGAACAGGGTACAAACCGTTGTCGTTAATGGAGAGAAATCTCGCGGTGCGCCGATTAACATAGGTGTTCCGCAGGGATCTATCTTAGGACCGTTTTTGTTCTTAGTGTATATTAATGACCTACCTTATTATTTGCAGGATATGTGTGAAATAGTACTGTTTGCAGATGACACCTCATTAATTTTTAATGTGGATAGACATGACACAAATGTTGACGAAGTAAACTCTGCTCTTTTACGCATATCCAATTGGTTTAATGCTAATAATTTACTATTAAATACAAAAAAAAACAAATTGTGTAGAATTTATCCTCCCAAATGTAAAAAAGGTGAAAAGGAATATTATTTTAAACGGGGAGGTATTATACCCTGTGGAATCGACTGTTTTTCTTGGTTTGACATTAGATGAGAAGCTTCAATGGGGGGCCCATGTTACCACCACCGCTGCTAAGCTCAGCTCAGCTGCATATGCAGTTAGAAGAATAAGGCATCTCACCGATGAAGAAACGGCTAGATTGGTTTACTTTAGCTACTTTCATAGCATAATGTCCTATGGAATTCTGCTATGGGGCAGGGCTGCAGATATAGAAACTATATTTATATTACAGAAAAGAGCCATACGCTCTGTATATAATTTGCGTGCTCGAGACTCACTAAGAGATCTCTTTAAGAATACTGGTATCCTTACTGTACCGTCGCAGTATATATTTAATAATATTTTATATGTACATAATAACGCTTACTTACACACAAAAGTAGGAGATAGACATTGTTATGACACAAGAAACAGAAATAAAATTGAAATGCCATTATTCCGGCTAGCTAAAGTTAAAAATTCATTTATGGGCCAAGGTATACGCTTTTACAACAGAATTCCTCATAATATTAAAGAGTTTAGTAATTCTAAATTTAAATCTTATATAAAAAATGTACTTGTCAAGAGAGCCTATTACAGTATTAAGGAATATATGGAAGATAAAAACCCATGGAGGGTTGTCGCGTAAAAACCACAGGACAGTTCTTTGGTATATTATGATATTACATATGTTATTTGTAAAATTGTAAATCTGACATGATTAAAAAGAGCAACTATGGAGTTTCTTGCCGATTCTTCTCCGTAGATACTGCTTTCCGAATCGGTGGTAAATGTTAAAAACATGTACTTAAGGCTGCAGTCTAGCAAAATTGCGTTTTCAACAAGTTATTTGACAATTTTTTCCCGGCTAATGAAATGATAAACTGAATTTTTTTTTCTTGTTTATCAATTAGTGTTATATACGCAATGCGCGTGAATTTTTTCACATTTATAAAGTTACTCTATGTTACCTTAATCAGGCCTTCAAGATAAGTCTCTTTCCCCCAAAGACATTTCGAGCTAAGTTTGTGCACTCACTACGTTGCAACCGATTACAATTTACACAATCTGATCAGCGCATTATTATCCTTATATAGTCGTTATTAAAAACTGCTGAATACAATTGCCGAAAAACTTATGATTTTCTTAATTAGAACGTTATAAATTCATTAAATTTCCCATTTTTTGCCTTACAAAATCTATTGATAAATACTGCTAAAAGTTATTTTTTCCATTAATTTATTCGAGTTGGTTGAAGACCAATGAGTATTAATCCTTTAAAAAATTTTTTTTTTGAATTTTGATAATTCTTTAAATATTAAAAAAATATTTAAAATAATTAGGAAAAATCCTAGCGAATTTCTTTAGTCGCGCTCCTTGGGCCGGAGCGTTCTGACGTGTGCTCTACGCTCGATTTTCCTTCATACCGAAGTGAAAGTTGCTCTACTTCATTAAATTTAATATTTTTGTTAATTGATTATTTTTATCTTAGTTTTGTGCAAATATTCGTATTTTTAAACATTTGATTTCGATATGGAAAATAAACTAAAAAAATACGCGTGTAACTACTAGAAAAAAAATTATCTTCGAACATAAAATTAATGAAACCAAATAGATTGCAAAGGTGATTGGCAACAATTTCTTTATTTTACGGGGTGTCAGTAAAGGGATGTATATTTCTTTAAAACTAAAGTAAGCTCATAAATTTTCTTATAATATAATTTTTTTGAAGTTCCAAAAATGTTTATTTTTCGTTTGAGAAATACAAAATATAATATAAACTTGTATTGAGAACTTGAACTTCCCAAGTTCATCCGGGGAAATCCCCATACGGGGAAAATGATTTGTTTACTCCAAAATTGATCCGAGGTGTTTTAATTTTTTCTTCTAGTCATTTTCAACGTAGCGGCATGTTGTTTGATTATTAATTTTGTAACTTAAATACAGGATGTTGGTTTTATATTCTGATCTTACAGACGCGCTGACAAATTTAGTCCGCCATTTCTAGTTTAATCTACCAACTCTAAGTACCAATATTAAAACGAATGGATTATCATCACATCATCAAAACTCAGATGTAATGGAAGATCACAATAACATAGAAAATTCAGCGGGTGTTGAGAACTAAACAAACACAAGTAATAGAGACGCGAAGAATAAAAAAAGAGGACGAAAACGATAATTCGTTGATGCTTTCCCTTTTCGACGTATTGTTAGGGTACATCACCAATCTGCAAAAAACAAAACTGATGATTCCCAATTGCTGATTAAAAATGAAAAACAAATAATCGACAACAGTGGTGAAAATTTGCTGATCACAATGAAACATCCTTCAGTGGTAGCAGATTTACTCATTTCAAATGTATCGGTGAACAGCGTAAAGGAGAGGAGGACAGGAAAACATTATGAATGTGGATGGTGGATTGTATACAGGGTGTAATCGATAAGTATGTGCAGGCGATTATGACGTTATTATTGCAGGTATCAAAAAACTTAAAACTGATATCGAAATTACTTTACCTAATGAGCAAAATGACAATAATAACTTTTTAAAAGTATAACGAGAAATATCTAAAAAATTTACTTTATACACTCCCATATCAAAAAGGGAAAATGGGACTAGTAGAAGTTAAATGTCTAATTCCGGCAAAAGACATGAATGCGGAAGATGCGGTTAAAAAAAAATTTAATATTTGAAATACAATGCAAAAAATAACACTTTTGTCATAGATAAGAATCATGACTATTTTTTCTAAATTCAGGGACAACTAAACGTTGCAGAAGCAGAAGTCTGCTTATTTGCTGTTTGGACTGGAGTGAATAATTCGTTAAAAATAGAATATATAAAAAAGTATGTAACGTTTAGGCAAAATAAAATGATGGACCATTATCAAGATTTTACATAAATTGCCTACTGTCAGAATTGATTGATTCGAGACTTCAGCATTCGATGCCCATCAAGGACCCATCCTATATCATTCAAGCGATTGAAAAAAAGAGATAAATCCAGTGCAACCGATAAAGCATCAGAATGCTAGCAAAAGATTTATTAGGTTTATCAATATAAATCTATATATTACACATAATATAATAAATCTGTAGAAGACGCGAAGACTGACATCTGCGCGGACGGAGTCGCGGGCGGAAGCTAGTCAGAAATAAATATCTTTTGTTTTCATTTGTGTATTTTTCTATTTTATAATTTTTTAACACAAACATTACATTTTTTTATTATATACAAAATTTGTTTATCCGTTTTATTAGTTAAACTGAACAACTTTCACTAAGAAACTTAGGTCGAAAAAAATGTATAGAGTTATGCATTTTGTATGGAAAGCTTATTTTTTTATATTTCGTCCAAATTTCTTTGTAAAAGTTGATCAGTTATATAAACATGATGTTGAAGATATCAATAGAAAGTATTCGCAAATTTTGTGTACTGATAAAAAAAAATCACCCGGTGTAATTTTCACGAAAATTGTTTCAAATTGTCATTTTTGGTACTTATTACGAATATTAAATTATGCATACGAATGATTTAATTTTTAAAAATTAAGTGGAGCAACTTTCCCTTAGTACATTTGTATTATTTACATATAGGATGACAGGATGCATTTGTTTGCACTACTAGACCAAGCCCTTAATGACGTTTCAAAAGTGCTTCTAGAAGAAGTCTAATTGAATAAATAAATGTTTGAGTTTGAGTTTGAGTTTGAGTTTGAAATAATAATTTTAGGTGAGTTATTCGAACCCTTTCCTTCTCTTTTAAGTTATTTTAACTTACCACAAAAAATTAAACATCACTATGCTATACTTATACATAAAAATTATCGTCTCGACAAATCGAATCGTAACCTATAAACGCACTTTGCTTGAATTCTGCGTAATGAGGTGTAAAACCCTTTGTTTAGTGAACTAGTTAGCGAGTCCATATCCGTACTGGCCCGTAATGTTCCCGGACGGTAACGCAGTTATGATGTGAACAAGCCTTTATATGATGTTTATCGGGGATCTAGACTTGATTCAGTTTGGTTGTATAGGTTTCCTTGTTAGGTACTGAATTAATGTTTTTGGAATTTGAAATTGCTCTTTGTATGATGTTTATCTATTTCCGTGTAGGACGATGTGCAAGAAGATGGTCAGATGACTTGATCAATGTAGCAGAGAAACCCTGGATGCAGGCTGTTGCTGGTGATCGGCCATTGTGATTCTTAAATTGAAGTCAGTTTATAAGGCTCGAAGTAAAATAATAAAAATAAATCTGTCCGTGTCAATGCTTCATATAAAATATTCAAAATAAATTCGAATTTTACCCGGTGTAAAGTGTTAATTTCTAAAACAAGGAACAGTGTTCTGCAAACACTCTTCTCGAATGTCTTGCACTATAAATAAAGGCGTAAACAACCAAACTACCCAACCGTCAGAAACTTGACAAAACGCAAACTGCAAACCAATTTGTTCTACAAAATTGAACTCTAACACTAACAAAATAAAGGTCACGACAATCGCATGCTGTAAATAAGTCGTGTTCAATATTTCATAGAAATGTCTTTGACTAAAGTTAGTTTCATCCAATAGTTTCGAAACACAGGCGAGAGTTCACAAGACCATTAAAATGGAACTTTTTTACGTCTTTCTAAGTTTATTTTAGTTGTATTGTTTCTATTGTTGAATGTTTCGCTCGGTTTATCTTTGGCGTTATGATTGTTTGTAAGATAAAAAGTTAAATTTCATGTTTGTTCTTAGAAAGTATATTTTTAAAGTTGATAATCCTTATATGTCCCACTAAACTAAGTATTTAGTGCTAAAAATCAAAACCAGTACCTGCTTATGAGCTAAAATTAAGGCTAAAATGGATAAAGAATGCATTCTTTCTTCATTATTGATAACAAAAAAATCGTACGTAATATTCATAACCGCACCATAATTTAATCATGTTTCAATGAGCTACAGGACATAAATGATATACCTAAACTTCAATATTTGACTATCAATATTTTATGTAATATTACCTTGTTCTATGCAAGAACATTGACCTGACTCTAGCAAAGATATTATATCACCTCTTCCACTGAATATCATGTTATGGAGAGTGCTTTAAAATGCACGTAAAACGAAATATCACCTTTCGTACCATTTCGTTGGCAATATTTGATATTTGGTCGCTTTTAGTAGGTGTAAAACAAATGAAAATGGAAGAAAATGAAGCATTGAGTTTCAAATTCATCGGAGAGATGGAAAAGATCATAAAAGTGCTTACTACGAAGAATGTTAATTAATTTTCACAATTTTCTTTTGACGTGACAACGTCTTATAATTCGATAGAGCCGGCTGCACGCACGAAAAAACATGACTCATGCGACGTTTCCTCGCTCTGAGGCGTTCCATGTAAGGCTTGAAGTGCAAGCGAGAGCGCTGAACAGGCGACAAAGAAGCACAATCGTACGTTGTCACGTTCAACTATCGTTAGTAAACCGACTTTACAGACAACCAATTTTTTTTTGACGTGACAACGTCTTATAATTCGATAGAGCCGGTTGCACGCACGAAAAAACATGACTCATGCGGCGTTACCGCGCTCTGAGGCGTTCCATATAAGGCTTGAAGTGCAAGCGAGAGCGCGGAACGAGCGACAAAGAAGCACAATCGGACGTTGTCACGTTCAACTATCGTCAGTAAACCGACTTTACAGACAACCAATTTTTATACGCTAGATAGGGAAGCGCTTGACCACAATCTCGCCTGATGGAAAGCTAAGATGCGGTCTAAGATGGTACGCGCTTCCCTAGTAGGTACCGGTTCACTCTTCGCTTGAAGACCCCCATATTGTACTCGTCGGGGAACACAGATTCAGGAAGCGCGTTCCAGTCACAATAATTATAAAATGTTGCATGTGAGTTGTAATACTTAGAAAATTGAAGATAATTATTACCTTAATCAAATCACACATGATATACGAAATCCATCAAGACCAGTTTAACATATTATTTTCCAATAGTTTAGCATCATCACACCATAATATGTTATATAGCTGTGCCCCGCGGTTATACCCGCATTGCTCCGCTCCTATTGGTCTCAGCATGATGATATATAGCCTATAACCTTCCTCGATAAATAGACTATCGAACAGTGAAATAATTTTTCAAATCGGGCCCTTGGTTCTTTAGATCAACGCTTTCAGGCAAACAAACTCTTCACCTTTTTAATATTAAGTACAGATTCAAAAAGTTCACAGTAACAAACATATTTCTCAGTTCATCCCAACGTAATATCAAGCAACCATTCAAGAGTGCACCTCTACCGCTAAAGAAAAATACAAGCTAAGAAAAACATTTAAATATAACCGTGATGCTACGCGCAATAGAAAAATATATTCACACTGAAGTGACACCAAAGAGACAATACTTTGTGGCCGCCGCTGCATTAGTTCTTTGAAAATGCAAGGGAATTTTAAAAATTTCTGCTCCAGAAATTTCCTACGCTTTATTTTGTGATGTGGAAATGTTTTAGTGTCGGGGCCTTGTAAACTGCGAGAAAATAATGCAGATGTATTTTATTCGAGAAGGTATTGATATTGGAAGATGTTGGTCTGTGTTATTATTTGTATTGTCAATTAAATTTATATTTATATATTTTTTTTATATTAATGATACTTTGTAACCTTTATAGTTGTAAATAATCGTAGTTCAAGTCTTACTAGTTGTATTTTTCAATAAAAAACTGAAGTAAAGTCATAATTTGTGCTAGTATACGTACAAATCCACGGTCAATTATAAACTAAAATACTTAAAAAATTAAACTTCTAAGATCCACATAGTTCCTTCTCGCGGGGATTTAGGTGGTGAAATCTATAGCATGACCTTTCTTAGCTCTCAAACTATTTGTGTACCAAATTTAATCTCAATCGGTTCAGTGGTGGAGGCGTGAAGAGGAGACAATCAGAGTATCGTCGCAGACGATTCGTATCTATAATATTAGTAGGGATTACAGTAATATACAGTAGGATTATCTCTTCCTATCATAAAGCTTTTCATAATGCACTATTTTAATCCTAGATTTAAATAATTAAATGGTGATTCGATATCGTTGTTAAAATATTAATTATCTGTACTCCTTTGAGAGCATCGCTAACTATAAATAAAGGTTCGTGTTTTATACGAATATTGTTTTTGTAACTAATAGAACCATGGGAATACTAGTTGTAAGTAATTCAGTTGTTATGATTATACAGATACCATAAACATAGTTAATTTGATTACTTTCTCTAATAAAAACATAGTTACTCGCTTATTACTTTATATAGTTGATAGAGATACAATACATGTTCTACAGATATTTTTTCACTTTAAACAACAGTGAAATAAATTTATTTTTGTTGAAATTTTATAAAAACTGAAAGATAGCATTTTTTTGAAGTGAAAACTTCTTTAGCGGCGTTGAGCACTTTTTCTGTAATGGGTATAAAATCTTAAACTCGCGTCAGGACACGTGACCTGATCGAAAAAGCGTAAGACGGATACCATTCCAAAATATCAAACATGCTCAACGTTAATAATCAAGTTTTCACTTCTGCCGGCACTCCCGGAGTGCAACCCGTCTTTTTTTTTATTTATTTGAACGAACCTTATTCTGAATAAATTCTTATCTATTCAAAATGTTCCATGAATAATAAAAGTCTTTTGATGTATTTCAAGGAAGAAGTAAGAAAAAAAAAACAGTTTTGCTTTATTTACGTAAAAAATATTTGTCTTTTTTCTTCCAAAGTTCCTTCTAAGTAAATCGCCGTAGAACCTCTTAACCAAAACTATTCCTAGAAATTCAGTTTTCTAGAATTTTCTAAACTTCGCAAGTTTCCGATCTACACATCCGAAACTAACTTTTCACTCCGACTGTACGTGGAAGTTTTCGTCGGCGCCATTTTATTACAAACTAGCTGCGCTCCGCGGTTTTACCCGCATTGCTCCGTTCCTATTGGTCTTAACGTGACGATATATAGCCTATAGCCTTCCTCGATAAATGAGCTATCTAACATCGAAAATTGTTTTCACATTGGACCAGCAGTACCCGAGATTAGCGCGTTTAAACAAACAAACTCTTTAGCTTAATAATATTATAGTCTAAGATTATAGTATAGATTTGAGGTTAGGATAAACGGGAAATATGGATCGATTAACCCTTTTCTGAACTATTCCAATTAGTATATTATACGTGGGCCGTTTTCCAAGAATAGTTCAACCTTCCTTGTATGACAAACCGCTAAATTTAAATTTGGTGTAATATGATAGGAGATATTTATAGAAATCCATATTTAACACAGAATTCAAAGAATACGAGCTTGTAAACAGATTGTTTATTAAATATAAGTTCTTGAAATATAATATCATTATAATATTAGATGCATTCTATTCATAATACAAAACAGCACGTAATTCTTTACCATAGCCACGTTTATTTAACGTACATTTAACTCAGTCACTTTTTTCCACTAAATGACGTGTAACAAACGAGGGCATTTTATATTTTCGGGTCTGTTTTTATAATCTTTGCCCGATGATGCCACCTTAATATTTGTTATTTTTATGTAAATATTGAATTTCTCCTCAATAATAGTTAATAGTAGTCAATAATAGTTTTTAACCCGCCATTGGTGACCTCATATGTCTGTGAGACCGGGCAGTTAAAGAAACCCAAATATTTTTGTCACCGTTTATCGAATTGCACTGTGGTTTCGAGTAGCTGCCTAATTTCGCGCCCCCTACCCTACCCCTACCCCACGACAGCGTCGCGGGCGCACGTTACTGAGTTTTGGCCCCAACCCGGTGCGTGAGACCGGCGTCACCAACTAAGTAAGTAAAATGGTTATTGTGTATTTTTTTTATTTTACTTATTTTGATAAAGCTGTTGTTGTAATTTATAGTTTAATCATATAATTCTATTATTAGTAAGCGTTTTGCTAGATTTGATCGATATTTTACAAGAAATTCCGTGTTTTTTGTTCAAATTGTGAACACTGTTTCAGCATGTCTTACGAAAGTAATCAGTGTCGTCTCGAGGCTCTTTTGCAAGAAGCAGTATCTGATGAGGACAGATTACAAACGTCATCGGAAAGTGAATCTGGAAGTGACTTCGAACCAGATAATTTCGAACCAGATCGCACGTAGTACCAATAACTTGCTCTAGTTGTTTGGCTGTTGAAGATGAGTGATTTTAGTATTGTATATTTTTTTTTTTGGTCGAAGTATTACCATTTATGTTACTTCATTTTATGTTTTCAGTGTCATAAGACTGACTAAGCCTAATTTTACTGTTAAATAATTAAGATTGATGCTTTATTTTTGAGTTTTATAAAAACTTTGTTAAAATACTTGACAATTTTAGTTATTTCAAAGATGTTGTCTTATGCTAATAAATGAGATTTGATTTATTAAATACCTATGTTTTATTGACAATAAAAGATCAAATTTTATATCTATCCCAATGAAAAGTAGCATGAACCGTAAATTACAGATAAACTCGTAGTCAAAAACCCCGGTGCGTGAGACCGGGGTCACCAACGCTGTAAGTCAAATTCATGTCACCAATGGCGGGTTAATTTCGGCACCAATGTGCCTTCTATGTTTTACAACGTTTTACCTAAATAATATGATAACAAAATAATAATTTATTTTATCATAGACTAAAATTGAACAGTATCAAGTAAAAAGGTGAAAATGAAAAATGAAAAATTTCTTTATTAGTTTCAAAAAATGTTACATAATATAGTTACATATGCTGCATTGAACCCCACACTAGGATCCCCTGTGTTGTGAGGCTCAATCTCTTTCATCGTATTACATAAAAAATATTTCAAACTTTACTTGCCATTTTAAGTATTAAGTGTGTGTATATATGCGTGTGTGTATGCGTGCGTGTATATGTGTGTGTGTGTGTGTTGATGTTGTATGAGTGTTTATTTTAATAGTAAGTTTATATTTTAATCAAGATATTATGCTAACGAGAGTTTCAGTTTCTAAGTAGTCTAGATTAAATAGCCAATTTGTAACATATTTTTTACAGCGGAACTTGGTCATAGGAAAGATATTTAGTTTTTTGTTCATTATGGAGTATAAGTAAGGTCCCATGAATATAAACGCCTTGCTACCGAAAGACATATTACAGCAATGTTTCCTCCATACAGGATGTCTTCGAGTGCGCTCGTTCGTTATAATTGTGTTTGGAGCTATTTTATGAAATTTTAGTGTTACTGCTAGTATGTATAGCTGACGCACCGTTAGTAAACCAGCCTCTTGATACAATTCTTTGGTTGGATATCTTAAATTCTTTTTAAAGATGATTTTAAGAATTGCTCTTTGCGCGCGCTCAACTTTTATAAGATGACATTTTTTTGCGGAACCCCAAGAAATGAGACAGTAGTTTAAGATAGATTGGCAAAGAGCAAAATAAGTCATTTTGATCATTTTGATATCTGCAATTAGTCTTAGTTTTCTAAAAATGTAGGTTAATTTTCTCACACGTGTCTTTACTAAATCAGTTTGTATATTCCAGGTAAGGTGTCTGTCAATAATCACACCTAGATACTTTATATAGGTAACATTTTCCAGAGCAGTACATTTGCAGTTGGTAGTGTTATTTTGACATCTATGTATTGTTAGGGAAAATTCTTTCGGAGCATTGGTCCTATTGCTTATGTTAAAATTCATAAGTTTGGTTTTACCTATATTGAGGCTAAGCAGGTTGTTGTGGAGCCAGTTGGCAACAGATTGCATTCCGGTTTCTGCAGCGCTATACACTTCCCTCCAAGACCTGCCGTGGAAAATCACCGCGGTATCGTCTGCGTAAGCAAAAATCCTTGCCTGGTTGAGTTTGAGTGAACAGAGTCCATTAACATAGAGAAGAAAGAGCGTAGGACTTAAGACACTGCCCTGGGGAACTCCGTATCTTATTGTAGTAGGTAATTTAATTAAATACCTCAATATTTAGGCGGGAAAGGAAGACGAATTTAGTTCATAAATGAAAATTCTTTTCGGGCCAGTCTTGTTAATAGAAAATGCTTGAGCTCGTAATTAAATTACTTAAGTTTGTTACAAAATATATAATTTTTGGGGCTTTATAAAGATCACATTGTAAA
>CAJQZN010043181.1:44796-63835 GCA_907164685.1 Colias eurytheme
GTATAATTACAGCCCATAAACTATGATAATAGGAAACTAAATGAAGCTGATATGCATATTTTCTCGTGTTCATTGTAAAATATGATGCCCGGATTAGACGGTTTACCTTGGTAATGCTTGGTATGGCTTAATCTAATAGTGTGTTTATGTTATCCATTTATATAAATAAATTAACTAGCTGACTTTGTAACTTACTCATTTAAGGGTATGACAAAATAGATGAAAGCCGATTGTGAGAAAATTTTTAATGAAAATCGGTCCAGCCGTTTTGGAGGAGTTTGGAAACAAACACGACATGACAATTTTATATACCTATTCAACTCTTTCCCTTGATCAGTGATCACACATCATGAAAACGATCGGTTTCAATCGCACATAGCATTTGCATTTTGCAATATATAAAGACTACAGGACCGATTATAATACTTTTAACATAATAATATAGTAGATACAATATTGGAGTATAATCTCCATTAAATAGAATTACATTTATTACATGATCTTATTAAGAGATCAGAGCTTAAAAGTGTACAACCACGAGTCACAACCAGTTAAAATAGAAAAGATCAAAGATTTTATAGACAAGTTAAATATTTTTAAAATAAATTTAACACAGCCCTTCAACTGCGTTTAAATCTTATGTAATTAATTTAATGAGCAACACAACACTTAAAGCTCAAAACTCAATAGTATTTAAAACTATTCAGTTTTGTGCTTTAAGATTTAAGATTAGTTCCAACATTATCATAATATCAATACAGAAACATAACGTCTTGTACTCCGTACAGACCCCCGTTATAATAACTCATACTCAACCTATAAATTTAATGCTCCATGATTTATATCAAAATTATTACTCGAACTTCTGAAAATATTCTCGAATATTCTGTACTTCGTTTCTGTATATTTTACAGTACTTTACAATTCCATGTTTCTATTGAAATTTAAAACTGCTGTTTTTGAAATACAATACCGTTAATCTTGTGGGGAAAATGTTTTATTTATTTTTAAAGGTTGGAAGTTTGATGTAGTGTGAATAATAGCGCTATTGACGGAATAATAAAGAACAATCTTTATCTTCGATATCGATTTTTTTATATACATCTATATAGGAATAATATTGAATTGAGCTGTGCTCCTAATATTCTTTAAGACGCAAATAAATTGCGTGTGTGCCGAGCACACGTGTCAGAAGTGAAACTTATTGACGAAGATACCAAAATCGTCGCCTTACTCCATGACGTGACGGTATTGCCACGACGTGACCTTGCAATTTTACTCTCAATGCGCCTAAAGAAGTTTCGCTTCAAAACACTCTCATTAGCAATTGCTTTGTTGGGACATTAGTACTACTAAATATAGTATGAAAAATTCGTGCTTAAATATTCCTCGCTAGCTTGTTTTAAAATATACATAAAATCTGATGCAAAGCCGCGAAAATCTGATTTCTTTCAAAGGTTTTTCCCATTTACAGTAGTCTAAAAGTAAACTAAAACCAACTAATATATCATGTGACCAAAGAAAACTCATTTCACATTCAAAAACATTGATGACATTTTCAATAAAATCCGCCTTTGATATTTTTTGAAATTCAACTTGAAAATTATAAAATATCTCGAAAATACGACGTGTATTTGATGAAAAGCGTTTTAAAGATTTTTTAGCTTTCAAAATCAAAGGATGACGTTCTGCTATAAAATGTTTATGAATACAAAATATGTGGTTTTATTAAGAGCTCGGCAGTTGTGTATTCCTCTTGAAAATATTAAAATGAATTCGTCATAAATGAACGTTTTAATTACGGTGTCTAGGTCACGTGTGTTCTTTTATATAGATAAATAATATAATGTTGTTTTAATACCTGTATTAACATGCTTCTTGAATCTGTGTTCCCCGACGAGTACAACATGGGGGTCTTCAAGCGTAGAGTGAACCTTCTAGGGAAGCGCGTTCCATCTTAGACAACATCTCAGCTTAACATCAGGGGAGATTGTGGTCAAGCGCTTCCCTATTCCCAATAAAAAAAAAATAAAAAAAAAAACTAGCTAGAGCACGCGGCTTTGCGCATTCCCCGAATAAATAGTCGCGTATGTGCTAATCTGGACTACATCAATTATTACACCAGGAACCTATAATATCGATCAGCCTTTTTTCAATTTTCACAAATTTCCACGTTTTAAATATTAGTTAGAACAAGATATTTGTCGTGTAGAGTAGGACTATAAAGTTTGACATTTAAATGCTTTTATAATATGAGAAATTTTTGAAGAATAGAAAAAAATTCATACTTTCTTTTTATTTGTAAAATTATGGCTGTCAGATGATTTTTTTGTACATACTAAATTCTAAGAAGGTTATTTCAAAATCTTTCTTCATAATAATATTATATACATATAATATAGCAGAGCAACAAAAAGGAGAAAAACTTTTTTAAAAATAAATGGCACGTGGAACCTCCCTTCGCCAGTCGGTGTTTTTGATCAGTTAAGCCTTCAAAGGCTTCTTTACATAATTTTTTATAAATATTATTTCTAACTGAATATATTATAAGCAAAAATATATTTCGAGATTTACGTAAGATTTAACTGTTTTCGTGCCGCGTAGGTGAAGATTTTTAGATACTTAGATTAAGAAATCAAAATTTATAATAAGCTATAATATTAATTCCATATACTTAACTTAGTAATTAACTGTTTTAAGATTAATGATAAGATTATATGGACAAAAACTATATTTTTGACAAGACTTCGAAGTGGTACTATCGCACGCAGAAAAGTTCATAATTTATTTCTAATTGACGGTGAACTATTAATGACCTATGTTGAGTAGTGCTGCTGCCCCCAAGGTTGCCCAAATAATAATGCCTTTCCTTTAATCACTTTATTACTCTTCACAATATATGTGTTGTTAGAACTAGCCGTTAAGCACTACTGAATAATAATTCTAATAAAATGTAGAAAGCGTCGGGGAAACAATGTGGACGCACACATATACAAAAGCTCGGTCTGCGAATTGCATATGTGTGTCCCTACAACCTATTAACCTTTTTTTTACGTATCTAAGATAAAATTTTCAATTTAAAAATAATCTTAAAACCGCGTAGCAGCAGCCCTGAATCTGGAAAAAGAACATTCAAATTATCAATCACCGTTTCAATTAGAAGCAAAAAAAACAGTTTAAAATCACCCCAAATATCATCCTAAATACGGGAGATTACGGGCCATTTATAAATCCCCAAATTCATGATTCCTGTGTCCGTTAGGGCTGACCACAGCATGATAAATGAAGGTACATTTGGACCCCTATTTCATTACCATTAATTATTCCTAATACATCTGTTGCTAAGTTATTTACATAAGAAATGCTCCTGTTTCACGGGTATTGAGTAATGGTGTTATCTATCTTCAGTTAACGTTGTAAATATTTTTTTGTATATTTTGACAATTTTTTTATAATGTCCGTTTAAATCAAAAAATTTTACATTCTGATAGCATTCTCTGAGGATTTTTCCGGCATTTGTATCACAAAAGAGATAGAGAAATTCCAACAAAATTAACAATGTTTTACATGACAAAAATGGTCAATTGAAATTATAGCATTTAAGTCATTCAAACTTCTTTCAAAAAATTAGATTTTGTAATTATTGTAATGATTTCATTAGGTATCCCTAATTATTAGGCAGCATAGTCCAGACATTTATATTGGTCTAGATTCTAAACGCGACGCATAGTTTTTAATTTATATACCCAAAAATTAAGGCCCAATACCTACAGACACAGATATTCTAAAAATAATAAACAATGATTTCAGTGATTTTCTTCAGTTTCTCATTTCACTGAACAAACCGTGAAATAATGTCCCCGGCAGCCTGAGTCGTCTTCATCTGAGTCGATTGCTCAATTTATCAATAGAACTCTTGGCCAAAGAATATTAAGTGATAAGGGTACAGATATTTGACGTAAAAACTTAGAAAAGAAGAGAGACAAAAATATAAAAATGTTCTTTATTATGTAGCTACTTAATACAATTTTATTTTACAAGCATTCAACAATTTCGAACAGGTATTTCAGATTTGTCTAATTCAGCCAATACTACCTACACATATGGCAATGAAGTTTTCGTTCACTTAAGAAATACATATCTGAAATATTTTAAAAGCATTTGTACTGTAAAATTAATTTATACAAGAGAAAGCATGTTATATTCGTGAGCCTCTCACTTTTCTCTATTGTGCATTGTCTAAGATTCTCGATTACAGGTCTTCTACTATCCACATAAATGAGGTCATTACAAATATTACATTATGGAACATCTGTATCAATTAATCTATGACGCAACGCCGACCGTCAATTTATTTGAAGCGGATAGCAAGTGGCTGTATCACTTACGTAAGATTCGAGTTCGCGTGAATGTACCGCCTGGGGTCACGTTGTTAAGCCACCGTATAGAGATCACTAGCGACCACCAGTGTATGATGAGCTCTGTAAGATCATTCTGGAACAATCTAGAACGATTCATCTCGTGCCTTTGTTGGATTGACCGGTCTGACGATTTCTGTTTCAGAATGGTCGCGGCATTGCGACTGTAAAGATCTGTTTTTGACTCACTGACGTTAATACAAACGTCAACTCTGTACTGTAGATATGGACTGTTTTGTCTTATTGACACTGTTTAGCTTATTTGCAGTTTAACTAACGAATACGGGTATGAACGTAAAAAGTGAGTTACACCAGTGTAAGAAGATTAAGTGTTACAAGATTGTTCTGCAACAGTTAAGAGCGTCTTAGTAAGAGATTCATCTCGCTCCTTTGTTGGATTGACTGGTCTGACGAGTTGTAGGGTTTATAGGTTATAGGTTATCAAAGTTAATTAGAAAATTTTAAAGAATAGGAAAATTTCGATCTCGAGGCAGGGAATTTCAATTAAAAAGCATTTGATTTCTATAAAACTTAATACCAAACAGTATATGCTAAAATAGATTAGTTAGGTTACCAGGAACATTGGCAAGCGATGAAACGGGCTCTTAATCTTTCAATTAATAATAAAAGCTCTTTCATTCCATTCTCATGGGACTTGAAAAAGCATAGATTATGAGGTCTTGACCTAAATTCTGTAAAAAAATTTGTACAGTAAAATTCTTCTCGAATATTTTTTATTACGCCGTCCAATAAAACTCAGACAAAAGAACCAGTGAAATATTTATTTGAACCGGAAAGACAAATGTATCACGTATAGCATTGTCCGAAAATTCCAAGTTACTAGTTCTTTTAAAGTACATTGCTTCTTATGTATGACTCTTCATAATTCATAGTCTTACGAAACCAGCAATGTACGTCGAATAGTTTTAAAATACGCTTGGACAGTGGTCATTTCATTGTACGATATTGCCCTAGGTCACGTTGGCATGGATACTAGGTCTACACTTAGGTTTTTTATATCCCCGATATATTGCAGTTTAAAATTGCTCTCGATTCGTCTTAGTGTTCAAGTATTTATTCAGTGGACTAGGTTTATTGGAAGCTTGTGCTGGAAATGTACTTTTAGTGTGTTTTAGATGTTTTTTAAATGAGCTCACTTTGATTTAGTAAGTGATATTGACTGATTCTTAATATTTATTATGAAAGGAAAATTGTGTACCTATTTGTACTAACATTATTATACATTATTATATTTAAACTGAAAATCAAATATTAGGCGCATACATTAGTAGTTTGATTTATTATATTATATTTATTTCATTATCAATAAATGCAATAAACAAAATTCACAACACCAGTTATTAATGTTTTTTGTACTGAGAATAAAATACAGTAGCATTAACTAATCCCTTACATTATCCACAAAATACAGCCATCCCACATTCATATTTCTTACAAAGATTGACAAAGTATCCGCATAAACTTCCATTATTAATGTACATTGAAAAGATGTCCCATCGTAGAAAAACGTCAACAAAACTCCTTTGAGTAACAAAGTATTGAAAGTGAACGCTAGTCCCGGACAAAAGCCGGATAATCCGGGACACACATCCGGGCATGGATGTGGAAACGATAATAATATGCGTCCTGTCCACGGTGAAAGACGTTATGATATTGACCGGTTTGAAGCCACAAAGTGTACTTTTTTGTGCGTGGCGGTAGTTATAGCGATTTGTCGTGTTATAATAAAATAATATAGTATTTACTGTTTATGTATGTTACTTGGATTTAATATCAGTAGTCCGTGGCATCGAGGCTGAAATATTCTAGATTCTCTTCAGAAGGTGATGAGTCTCATCACAATATTTTCTTTGGGATCTATGGTTCTATGCATTAATTTCTTACGAATTTCTAATCATCATCATCTACAATAAAGTTTTTGTATAAAGATAATGGTCATGACTCTACGTCGTCTAAAATCATATTTTCTTAATAAACGAAAATTATTTATTTTACCAGTAATTCACTACCACTTCATTGAAGTAGTACCCGCAAGGCATAAGTCGACGTTGGTTTCATTCAGGCAATATTTAACTATATATACTCAACTATATCCATGTCAAACTTCATCAAAATCAGTATAGCCGGGAAAACGCTACAAACAAACAGATTCAAATTTAATATTAAATATAAGCATTCTCGCTAGCACTTACGCCACATTTGATATAACTAAAAACCATGTTCGGTGTACTCTGGAGTCTGGATTAGGACCTGTGGGCATAACTAACACAAATAATACGCAGAATTGGATTGGGTTATTTTAAAATTCAGTTTTGTATATTTTTCGATTATTTATATTACTATAATTGCAAATGTAATATTTATTAAGAGGTAATTTTACATTTAATGGATTTCAGTGATTTTATTATAACCTTAGTTTAATAGAGTAGGAAACTTGAGAAGTTATTATTCCAAAAAAATGTTGTGTGGTTTTATGAAACCACGGTAAAAGTGAAACTGTTCGAACGGTTCCGAACACTGCTTTGTGTAGCGCATGTCGCGTGACGGTCGGCTGCCGAGTGGGTATACCTACTCGGCAGCCGCGATACACGCGACATGCGCTACACAGACCAAAAAGTTTGAGACGATGTAATAAAAGTTTCACTTTAAAATATCAGATAAAAATTAATCTCACGTTATATAAAAATACGTTTAAGGTTAACAATTTTATAATATGTAATAAGCTACATAAATATTCTATACTAAAAAGTGTTAACTCTTTTGATTAAACAATTAAAAGATCCCTAACCTTTGTCGAAATAAAAAACAACACCAAAAATATACGATCGTTTCGTACCTTTTAAATAAATGTGTTTTCTTTCCCCTTTTCATTAAAAAACAGACAACGCTCCATTTTATTTATATTGTCGTTTCTTATTTATCGCATTTAAGTTAAATCTCGGCAAAAGACAATCGCAAATGATCTGTGAAATTGGAAATCTCGCGAATTGATTTTTATCGAAACGTTGATTCTGAAAATCAAATCTGTTTAGTTCACTAGAATATTCTATAAACATTATTTATTCTCAGGAATTATAATATGAAGAGCGTATTGTTATTGTAGTTAAATCTACTAGAAAATAAAATAGATTATTATATAGGTAGTTTTTCAATTGTCAAGATAATATTATCTAGAGTGACCCTTACGGCATTTACAGCGTAGTAAGTCAAGGAGGACAGATCAAGCCAGAAGTTAAAAGACACAAAATTCTTACTTTTCCCAATTTTGATCAAACAGCGACGTCTTTTTAACATTCTGCTCAACACAGTAATGACAGAATTTCCCTACAAACCCGGTTGTTTCACCAATTTTCAACATAACACACATTGTTAATATTCCAAATCTGTGAGAGAAGACATTAAATTTTAAATTAAAATTCCACTCGATCGACAAAGAAGAAACTAACAAAGAACGGAAAAATGAATAGAATCGCTGGCATCTTCGCTCGCTGAGGCACTTGATCTTATTAAATTCAGTCAGAAACCATTGAGTCGAGATATTCCTAGAATATTTGTACTAGATAAGGATAATAGATTAAATACAACTTCTTTTAGGCTTGATAAATGTTGAATGTTGCTGTTTTAGGGTGCTGTTCCACCTGTGTGAGGATGTGAAGCGAGGAATGTGTCTGTAAAAACCAATCATTTAGCTTCATTTAGTTTGAAGTTCGAAGCGTTTAGCGTTTGCAGCGATACTATTGGTTATTTACAAACACATTCCTCGCTTCACATTCTCATACATTATCAGTGGAAACGCACCCTTAGGCCGGATTAATATCCCTTTTTTATTATAAGAAACTGGCGTAAATGGTTGCTGAACTCCGGTATGTAATGTTTAAAATTATAAGTAAGTACCCTTTTTTAGAAGAATGCGTGAATGCTCTCTGATTTTGTGAGGTATGCTTAAAAGTTGTTAGTTAAATGTTATGAATAACATATTTACAAGTTTACAAAGTGTAACGAAATGTAAAGTTGTAAATATAAATTTCAAAGCTATTCAGGTTTTTTATTATATTTTAACATCGTATTACTCAAGCGTATTCAAATATTACGCATAATAAAAACTTCAAAAGGTCATCCAATTATTTTAAGTTTCTTTCAAACGAATACTGCTATAAATGAGATCATATCAAAGAAAATATGAACTTAATGAAAAAGAAAGCCTATTATGTTATGTTTATGTTTAGTGTAAATAGAAAATAGATGAATAAAGTGCGTCATTTTTGAACATTTAAAATGTTCCACCATATTTAAATCAGTTGAAAAGTACTTGATATTGCCTATTTTATTTCAGTTGTTTTTCATCTCTCATTCAACTGCATTTTAAACACACTGTTATAATATGTAATAAAATTTAAGGTGTTTAATTCACCCACTACTAATTATTAATTACTTTAGGATCATGAAGCTTGGTACAATTGTTACGTGTGATATTATTGTTACCATGCTTCTGATCCTATTATACCTACGTATGTCATTCGTCATAATAATTATGACTATATGCCAAG
Source organism: Colias eurytheme (assembly GCA_907164685.1). Classification (NCBI taxonomy): domain Eukaryota; kingdom Metazoa; phylum Arthropoda; class Insecta; order Lepidoptera; family Pieridae; genus Colias; species Colias eurytheme. The sequence continues at coordinate 53,783 of CAJQZN010043181.1, forward strand.
CGAAGCTTTTTAATTTTAAACAGCTGCGGATGTGCCTTGGCCGAGGAAAATGACAACACACGCGCTTTCCTCAGCCGAGCCAAGTCCACACTGACCGAGCTGCTTCACGCAGCAATTGCTTCGCGAGGCTGCACACTCTGTGGGAGTCCGCCTTATGTCATAATATCATACAACAATTTCACACATTATGTAGCTACACCTCGTTATAAATCGCGCAAGCGAAATGTTTTCGATACAGAGCATATTATATACTTTCTTATTTTGTATTTTGTAGTGTTTGATTTTACGCGAGTATTATACATTTAGAAATTAAATATTTTAACTGATTGATTATATTATAATCGTGACGTTTCACACACTTTGCAACTTATACCTACTTGGGATCTTACCGGCCGGCCAGTTAAGTAAACTGATCAATCCTCCCTTTTTCTAAGAAGGGATTCCACCTTCCTTCCTCCACACTGTATTTTAAACACACTTTTATTAAAATTTAAGGTATATTACGCAATTTCCTGTAAAGTCATTCCTACGGATTCTACCAGAGAAATGAAATAAAACAAAAGTTTATATAAACTCGCTAAACCTAAATATAATGGAAAACCAAACAGTAAGTTGAGCTCGTTCCATCAGACGCGTGCAAATATTTACTGGTACAGGTGCGTGTTGGGAGATGTAGCGATTTGTTTTTTTATTTATTTATTTCTAAAAACAAAAAGTGGGTTTCATTGGTGGTATTCCTATATTATTACAGAACTAAATCATTATTCTTATTGTGTACTTAATTGTACAAGAAATAAATGCAGGTTCGTTAACTATTTACACGTTAATTTTTCCTAGGCTAGAGAACTTTTTTTCTAGATTATTTTCAGAAAGTTTTTAGACCTCTACATATTTATCTATAGTGCACAAGACAAAAGGTGGCGAGCAGACGCGACATATTCGCGAAAAACTTAAACTTTTCGCGTTATCAATCAAATGTGGAAAATATATTCTTCAACAAATAAAACAGAGAAAAATTGTTTCAAGTAAGCGAACTTTCCAATAAAAAAACACGCTTAAATTGGCTACATTTAGAAGCCATCATATCAAAAACAAAGACACAAACCCACATGATGTTAAATTTATAACGGTATTATGTAACTTTCTGCTAATCCAGGGGTTAAAAAACATAAGTCCCGCTGACCAATATAAATCGCTATTGCTTGTAACTTGGGGTATTTCAAACGCAGGTTTTTCGTAAAAAAGGGCTTTTCAACGACACGACAACGGAACGAGGTAACTTGTTCCATTACTTCTACTTACTAACTTTAATAACAAACATAAATACTAATCGTTTATCTGATATACGGAAGATAAACTTGTATAAAGTTTGTGAAATAATTTATGTATATTTTGAGACTTCTTTATACAAAATGTTACGTAATGTGAAGATGAAGGATTTTTACAAATAATAATGAGACAAATTTACTTTTTATTTTTTTTTTATTATATGTATTTAGGTAAGTATGTCTATTTTACTGTGTTCACTTACCTACATATTATAAGCAAAATTCTATATTTTACATGCAGCATAAATATTTTTATGCTCACACATTATTGCTCACAGCGTTATTATTTTCATACATTCAACGCAATATTTAAAATATACACACAAACTTTACCTTAACTATATTATAATGAATGAAAATGTACGACGTAAAAACTGAAGTGATATACTCTAGGTCCCATAGGAACCGACCGTTTTCGGGCTAAAAAGTAGTAAAAGTAAACGTGGTCTGAAATACAAAATAACTTCGGTATTTCTGTTACACTACATATAAAAATATGAAAGGCGATTACACCAGTAAATATAATATGAATGTTTTTAAACCTAATTAATTTTCCCCTATTAAAAGTGTAACGTATAACATGAGCTATCTGTTTCATAGATGAAGAGAAACAGACATTCATTAAGATTTACAATTTTTCTTTAATTAGTCTAGCTTAACAAAAATTAACCTCAATCTATTTAAATCAATTAATACATTACAAAATCCAGTACAAAAACTTCATAAATAATGTCTACAATAACAATAAAAACAATTACCAAGGTTAAAACAATAAAACAGTTCTTATTCCTTCTTTGATTAACACCTCCAGAACTTAAAACAGTAATTCTAATTTAACTCGTGAAAATAGCAATTTTAACTACATCCATTTGTCTAGGCGGCCTAATTATACTTACGTAATTAGTGCCGGCTATCTCAATCGTTTTAATAGCCAACACAACATTTTAAAAGCCAATATTTAAACATAATCTACTATATTAGATATATATAATCTATAATTAGTCCGGTTGTCTGGAAGAAATTGCTACATAGAGGTAAGACCGGGAATTGTTTAAATATCCAATTTGAAAAATTATTTCACTGTTAGATAGTCCATTTATGATAATATGCTATATTGGCTTTAATAGATCATCACGCTAAGAACAATAGGAGCAGAGCAATGCGAATAAAACCCCGCGGCAACTTGCTAGCTGAGTAATAACATAAATACGAAATAATTTATGTCCTTATTACGCCTTCACGGCTAAACTACCGCACCGATATGGATGAAATTTGGAACTAAAATAGTTGAAGACCTAGAGTCAAACATAAGCTACCTTTTATCAAACACCAACAACCAATTTTTTATTGGCATAGGGGCTGAAAGTTATTTGTCCACATGTGAAACATTGCAGCATAGCTTTTTTAATAAAAGTATAATCCTTATCTATTCACCAATGGGCAGAATATTATATACCAGTATTTAAATATGCCGTTTAACAACACACGAAATATCGTTAAAACATAATATTCAAATTCACAGAACCAATATAAACTGTTACTAAATTCACGTCATGCAAAACTCTATTTCAATTTTCGCAAAAAATCCTACGTAACAATTAAATAAACATCAGTTATTGATACATCAACGGTTATTTTTGACACCAGCAGATGAAATATCTATATTATTTTGCGCGGCATAATAAATTGTTTTTGTTGATTTTGGTGTAAGTTATAAGCGATTTGTTGCAGAAAAATAGATGTGAAAATCCTGAGCAAATAAATCAAGTGAAGATAGAGTAAAACGTAATTTAAAGCTTTTTGGTGAAGATAATTTGAAAAGTCTTGAAAAACGATGTTGCAGTGAAGCATGGTATAGTTGTAAACATATTATTAATTTTAGATGCATTTCTCATTGTTTTACAAACATTTGAAAAAGGTAATAAATTATGCAAGATCTGTCATACTGAAGCGGAATGCTGATCAGTCATCCTATATTTTCAACTAGTTCTTACCCGTGGACACGCTCGCGAAGCTCAAGAAATTTTAAATTAACATTTGTCACACGTGTCATTTTACATTTGTTATAATTATAGAGTAACTGTTTAAGGACAAGCAGACAAACATACATTCGCATATAAAATGTTTTAAGAATTTATTTCACAAATACATTGTTCAAAAGTCTTTACACCCAGATTTATTTTTACTCTTTTCTTAAAGCGTGTGCTCTACTATCTGGAAATATTTTCACTTTCATCGGATCTACAGAACATTTCTCGACGCAATTATCCCAACCATAGCTCTAACCTACATATCGGGCAGCTCATAACTTGAGCAATCATTAAATTTGAAGCAGAACGCACCCTCAACGGCCCAGGCAATAATCATTTATCATTTGGCCAACACACGGCTGTACCTTTATTTTTTCGTTAAACTCGGCTACGGAAACTATGCTTGAGGGAAAAACTACATTACCATTTGTACCTTTGATGGGAAAATTATTGTTTACAATCTTGTTACGAGCTTTATTTGTGTGTTTGAATGTGAAGTTGGTGATATCTTTTATTTATGATTCTGTAATAGTCCTAAAAGACTGATTACTTTTGACACCATTTATCTATTTATTTAAATTCACATTTAATGTGCAATTTACACAAATAGTACCATAAATTGATTTAAAATTTATACAATAAAATAGGAGGAACTCCGGTATCTGTGGTAGTAAAAACTGTGCTACAGATTCCTGCGCGTCAAATTAATTCATGTAGAAGGAACATTTTAAACTTCACCAAATGTATGCACCATGAAATAACTTATGTTATAATAGCTAAATCGAAGCAGACAGAACAGCTTGAGCTTTTTTTGCAAAGCTGTATTAGGAACTAGCTGCTCCGCGCGGTTTCACCCCCGTAGCTCCACTCTTGTTGGTCGTAGCGTGATGATATATAGCCTATAACCTTCCTCGATAAATGAGCTATCTAACACCGAAAGAATTTTTCAAATCGGACCAGTAGTTCCCGAGATTAGCGCGTTCAAACAAACAAACAAACTCTTCAGCTTTACAATATTAGTATAGATTAATCTGGGTAAAAAATGTACACGGAACGGCTATCGAGAATGCAGTAAACTTCCCAATTTCAACCAAAAATCAAATCAAGTCCAGTTCCAACAGCTAGAGAGCTGTCCATCAATACAGAGATATCTTCATACAATTCTAACAATTCCATTACAATTCGAACAAAACACGATCAAAGCATCAATCACACGGACGGTAACAAAGTTCATATTAAATTCAAGAAGCAAGAATTACAATATTGAATGCGCGAAAGAGTATTTCGGGAAAAAGTGGAGGGCCCAGTGAATAATTCACCAGCAATCACTGAAAGACTCATTTATTCATAAAACAACGCTCCACGCGGCTCTATTTACATTTTTCGTACTTTTTTAGGGTTCCGTAGCCAAAATGGCAAAAACGGAACCCTTATAGTTTCGTCATGTCCGTCTGTCCGTCTGTCCGTCTGTCCGTCTGTCACAGCCGATTTACTCGGAAACTATAAGTACTACAGTGATGAAATTTGATGGGAATATGTGTTGTATGAACCGCTACAAAAATATGACACTAAATAGTAAAAAAAAGAATTGGGGGTGGGGCCCCCCATACATGTAACTGAGGGATGAAATTTTTTTTTTCGATGTACATACCCGTGTGGGGTATCAATGGAAAGGTCTTTTAAAATGATATAAAGTTTTCTAAAAAACATTTTTCTTAAAGTGAACGGTTTTTGAGATATCAGCTCTCAAAGTCGTAAAAAGTATGTCCCCCCCCCTCTATTTTTATAACTACGGGGTATAAAATTCTAAAAAAAATAGAGGTGATGCATGCTAATTAACTCTTTCAACGATTTTTGGTTTGATCAAAGTATCTCTTATAGTTTTTGAGATAGGTTGATTTAACTGTAATTTATTATATTTGCTGCTACGGAACCCTTTGTGCGCGAGCCCGACTCGCACTTGGCCGGTTTTTATTGGATTAACGTTAGGTTTACTGTCTGGTATTGTTTCGTTTGCTTATAATGACGTATTAGCATTGGATCCTTGTGATAATTGGACAACGGTATCAATTTATTCTTTTGAATTATTATTTGTTGTAAGATAGAATTTTGTATCGATATGAAGAATCGTTTTCGTTCGTTGTAAGATTATCGACTTGAATATATTATGTAAATCTTATAAATTGTGTTAATTTAGATACCAATGTGATTATAACTGTTTAATCTATACTAATATTATAAAGCTGAAGAGTTTGTTTGTTTGCTTATTTGAACGCGCTAATCTCAGGAACTACTGGTCCGATTTGAATTCGGTGTTAGATAGCACATTTATCGAGGAATGCTATAGGCTATATATCATTACGCTAGATCAACAGGAGCCGAGCCAAGCGGGTGAAACATCGAAACGCAGCTAGTAAGTAAATAAAAAATGTGTGCGTGTACTAGTGTACACACGTAAGAAGTGAAACTTCTTTATGACCTTATTTTTCAAAAAATAATTTACTATATGCAACTTTACAGAAATACGTCAATCACGCGTGGTAGGGATAAAAACAAGATGGCGCGTAACGGAAAAATGTCACGCGTAACGAAAAAATGTTACACTAAAATTTTTTCCAACCCCGATAAAGAAGTTTCACTTCAAAAAAGTATGACTATTTGCGTTGTATAATAACTTAATAAAAACATAATATTATGTCTTTTTGTTATGTGTTTTATTGTTATCATGATATTATTACCGGATTCCAACTGTCCACAGTTCTCTTGTTATTTTATTGTATCTTCACTTAGGAAACAGATCGAGTTTCATGACTGTCCTCAACTTTATTGGATCAGAAAGATACTTATTTGATAAAATATAATTTTCTACCGGAAAGAAGATGAGTTGACATTACATGAGATAAAGAGCCTGTATTTTTCCTGCGGTTTCGCTCGCATTTTTTTTTTAAGAAAAAACACACATACAACAGAACTCATTTTTTATATTATATGATCGCAGCATGATGTTTTATACAGCTTACAACCTTCCTCCATAAATCAACTATCCAACAAAGATTTTTACATTTGAATTAGTAGTTCCTGAGATTAGCCAAACAAACAAACTTTTTTATAATACTTGTAAAGATAATGTAGTGGTAAATATGTAAGTTATAACAGTAAAGTTTTCAGAGACTTTATGTGTTACTGGGTTGAGTGCGTAAAGTACGTGGGCCGTGGGGTTCGAATCCGGGTCAAGCACGTTCCGCACTAAATAGATGTTTAAACTTCGAACATTAAAAGCCCTCTGCTGTTCGTATAAAATGTTTTATAATAATTTAATAAAAATACTAAAATTTCTTTTTTTAATTTAATATTAAAGTGTGCAAAATTAATTACGCTACTACAATAATCTTGGCCCGTGCAGAAAATAAATATTTATGTACAGTCAAACTCAAAAATGTATTTATTCAATTAGTCTTCTTTTAGACGCACTTTTGAATCGTCATAACATAGTTTTACCATTTACGACCGAAAACCATTTTCCACAGATTAAAACGATATAAAAATAGTCATAGCTTAATTTCACTCGCCTGAATCTGACACAAAATCTACATAGTATAAAACAAAGTCGCTTTCTCTGTCCCTATGTCCCTTTGAATGCTTAAATATTTAAAGATTGCGTAGTTTTAAAGTGATTCAAGAGGAAGGTTTTAGTATATAATTTATTAGGTTTTAGACAAAACGGGCGAAGCCGCGGGCGGTAAGCTAGTTCTCTAATAAAAGCTTCCTATAATAACAACCACATTCAAAAATTATCTTTAATGTTCGTGAATATTAGTAGGTACTTTTAATGTGTGTATGTAAATCCAACATCTTGCAATCACATAAATATAAGCAAATGCGAGATTGCTTTCACAGTAAATTCCCTTATCAAGGTACGTAATATAGTATTCATCTCCATTTGTGCATAAATTAATTAAACAAACATACTAATCCTCAATCAAGATAAGATTCAAAATGCATGTAATATTCAGTGTGTTTATACCTACATATACATTTTACATCTATATTAGCAAGGCTTAGATGTTAATTGAATTAAATGATGTATGTATTCATTTAGAGGTCATTATAGTCAACTAGCTGACGAGACAGTTTTTCGAAGTATCCTATCCTACTAATATTATAAATGCGAAAGTTTGTGAGGATAGATGTATGTGTATTTGTAGGTATGTATGTTTGAAACTCTTTCACGCAAATACTAATGAACCGATTACAATGAAATTTAGCACACATATATAGGGTAGGTAACTTGGATTAACACAAAGGATAGGTTTTATACCGGAAAACCCACGGGAACGGGAACTATGCGGGTTTTTCTTTGAAAACGCGGGCGAAAAGCTAGTTTACTAGGTTGATCCAAAAGTAATGATAATTGGGTATTTCCTGTGCACATAAAAATACAAAATAAATGTTTTTTGTTTACTCATGTACTCACTAAGTTATCACAAAAAAATCATATCAACAGGCCACGTTTCCAAGTATTTAAATTAATTTAACTGTGAACCGTGGGTGCCAGAATGTTTCCCGACGAAAAGAAGAAACAACGATTCGACATTTAGAGGGTGAATTTCCAAATTTTTTATGAGACCAGGATAATTTTTTGTCGCGATTTGTGATCATGGACGTTACCCGGGTTCACCATGTTTATTCTGAAACCAAGAAACAATCAATGGCCTGGATGCGAGCTTCCAAAGTGACGATGAAGAAATTCAAAGGGAAAATTAGTGGGATTGATTAAAGCGTTATTTTGTTGGGACGCTGAAGGAATAATTATGGTGGGATATTTTAAGAAGGTAGCCACTATAATGGGCTCTTACTACACAGACCAAATTAAAAGATTGCGGTAGGTTAGTGAGGAAAAGAGACATGGCAAAATGCAGACTTGAATGCTGTTTCACCCAGACACCGCACCAGATCACAAAGCGTCAGTTGCAATGGCTGCCATTCAAAAATCGGCATTCCAAATGCTTGAACACCCACCCTGTTTGTTAGATCTAGCTCCTAGTTATTTCTATCTCTCTCCTCGGCACAAGAAACACCTTCGAGGCAAGAAATTTTAAGACGACAGCGAAGTGATGGCCGCAGTAGAGGGGTTTTTGTGGATGAAGTCAAAGGTTTTTTATTTTTAAGTTTAAGAAAAAAATATCGAAGTATATTATCTAGTTAGAAGACTATCTAGAGGAATAAATAATAATTTTAACTGTAATGACCTTGTTTAATATTGATTATCATTACTTTTGGATCAACCCATGTATATATAAAAATACCGAAAATACTTACACAAAAAAATTCATAAGAGCCTATGTAACGGGGTGATTTTTAAAACATAGTAACAATAGAATTATATCTATGTACATATAGATTGTATATTCACTGGTGTATTTTAAAATGCCTGGGTCTGCTAAGAATGTAAACATAGTTATATTGCCAGAAAAATCGATCTATGACAGATACTAAACGAATTCAAGATAGAGTTAACAAGTAAATAATATTTTTGAAGTGAAACTTCTTTATCGGGGGTGGACAAAAATTTTGTGAGACATTTTTTGCGTTACGCCGCGCGCGTGACATTTTTGCGTTACGCCGTACTCGTGACATTTTTACGCGCCAACTTTTTCTTATCCCTACCACGCGTGATTCGACGTATACTTTCTCCAGCGGAGTAGGGATAGCGTATCGTTTTAACGTACGTCCTACCACTTTACTTGACCGTTTTTCTATTGCACTCGTATTTATTTCCAACGCTCTATAGTGACGTGATAATATTATATTATAATATGTATAGATACACTAACAAGTGGGTGGAATTATGTATAAATTTTTTCTAATACTTGAATGTTATTGTGGTACATATTTATTTTTCTAATTCTAAAATATTTACAGTTATTCTCAGTTTTTGATTGAATTTTTTAAAACACCAACACGTGGGCGTGGTCATGTTATTTATTTTTCATCTCTGTCTTAATATGTATATATTATGTACTATGTGCGTCATTAATTTCTGACTGTTTCGAGATTTGGTGCAAAATAAAACAGTGTGTAAATAAAATTAAACAATTGAGTAAAAGTATAAATTCATAGATAACACGTTGAGAAGTTCCCTGTATAAATATATATACATACATAATATGCCTATAGATCTTTACTCAATTGTTTTATTTTATTGATTTTTTAAAAATTTTATTTACACACTATTTTATTTTGCACCAAATTTCGAAACAGTCAGAAATTAATGACGCACATAATATTATATTACATATATACGTTTTAATATAGAATATTTTTTATTTTACAACCTTTACAACTTGATCATTAGGAATTTATTACCTCTATTGTTCGAACAAAAATAAGTTACCGACTTTAAGAACGTGCCGACAATGTAAGTACGTACACTATTGTTTCGAAAACATTTTAGGAGTAAACGATAATAAATCTATGACTCACGTAAACACGTGTTTGCTTGATTGGTGTCAGGTGTTCAATTATAATTTTATGAATTCAAAATTTATAAGAAAACCTCAAACTCTCTGTCCAATCAAAATCCGCCTAAGACAAAATCCTTTATAAGCTGAAAACGGCAGTGGCCGGCGTAAATATTCAAATAGGTAGGTAGCGAGGAGCGAAGCGACGAGCATCTTAGGTTAACTTTTGAACTA
>CAJQZN010043181.1:63845-86300 GCA_907164685.1 Colias eurytheme
GCGAGCGAAGCGAGCGAGTTGCAGCAGCGGCCGGTGTAAATATTTAAGTAGGTAGCGACGAGCGTGTGACAGGTGACTAACGTATTTCTTTAATATTGTATATAGTAAATTATTTTTTGAAAAATAAGGACATAAAGAAGTTTCACTTCTTACGTGTGTACTCTAGTACACGCACACATTTTTTTTTCTTTGCATGCATGCAAACAATTTGTTTTTAATAATTATTTTTTGTGTCTGTTTTTAAAATAATTTATAATACACTTCAAGGTAAAATGTACTAAGATAACTTCTAAATTTCAACCCATTAACTCATTAGAAGTACTTTTCAAGCCAATTTTGAAGCCATCTTGTTCAATTTACCGGATCAAAGTGGATAAACGAAGACGTTTCAAATATTCTACGAAATAAGTTATACAAGTCTTTTATTTTTAATTTTATTCGATTTGGTTTTAATGCTTCAGTTGATCCGTGTTACTTTTTGACGTGTCAACGTCTTATAATTCGATATAGCCGGCTGCACGCACGAAAAAACATGACTCATGCGGCGTTACCTTGCTCTGAGGCGTTCCATAGGCTTGAAGTGCAAGCGAGAGCGCGGAACAAGCGACAAAGAAGCACAATCGGACGTTGTCACGTTCAACCATCGTCAGTAAACCAACTTTACCAACCAATTTTTTAAGCAGTTATGTTGCAGATAATTATTGTAGAGATCTGAGTCTATTTTATACCTTTAGCTAATATGTTTTAAATACGTCATTCTTCAAGCCGATTTCCTCAGAGCGGCCGTAAACGAAACTCGCATCTCGAAGCTTGAAGCGGCTTGAAGTGGTCGCGACGGCTCGAGCACTCCGTGTACTGCAATGAATAGTTAGAATAGGTATAGTTAAATAGATAATAATAATAATACAATGTCTAGGTATCGTCGGTCTCAACTGCTTGAAGCGGTCCATGTACGGCCGCCCTTAGTTGTAATACCTACATGTAGGTATTACTACACAGGTCTTTTTTGTATAAATAAACTTAATATCGCGATACATACCTACCTACGTGATTTTCGTATCATAATATAGCATCAAATTCTTGGTCTAATCGTGGTAGAGGTATGCAGGAGACAGTCAAAGCAAGGGCATTGAAAACATACTATGCAATGTACAAAAATATTTAGTAAAGTTAAAAATACAAATAAAATAAAACTTATAATTATTCGGTAGATGAAAATTTATGAACTTATGATAGAATGAACCCCATAGAACTGCCTGCAAAATATACCCATGAATGAAGCAAAATATTAGCTGCACTGTACTTTCCTTTCTCTGTATTTAATAATATTCGCTTGTTTATTATATTATACCTCGACATTTATGAAAGCATTAAACTGCCTGTTTAATAAGGCAAACCGTTGATTAAACTTCGTCGTAAGGGTCGTCGTTCATATGAACGGAATTTAATTTCAACCTCCTGAATTGGATTTGGTAACGTGATTTCTTGTAAATTGCATGGAATATATTTTTGTAAAAGTGATATTTTCTGGGTTTCGTACAGCTAGCTGTTTTTATTTTGGTTATAAGAATGGAATATTATCGACAAAAAAGGAAAAATTTCGATTCAATTGGTATAACATTTTTTTCAAAAATTTATGTTAGTTTTATTTTAGGCTTACGTACTATATTATTTTATTGCATATTAATTGTACATAATAATTTAATCCTTAAGTTTAACAAACACTCCTAAATATGTTTGTATATGTAATGTGAACTTGGCTTAAATAGTGATTTCGACCAGTATAATTTTCTCAACCAAAGCTTTTTTCTAAAAGCTGCTTTTCAAAGTATTAAAATAGTAATACAATAATAATAATTTAAACCTGCATTTCCCAAAAAAAATCAGTATGTACTTCTCAATACATATTACTTTTGAGTAAGCTCATATTATTGACTCACAGTTTAAATATACCTCACCTTGACGCAGTGTGCGCTGACCATAGAACATAAGCGTAAACCCGGATAGCATTAAACACACTTTGGCGCCATTACCCGGTTACCGTTATCCGGGATTACCCGGATCAACTTGTGAGCCATGCTTATTGGTGTTACATATTAAAAATAGTGGTCAAATGGTCTTAATCCTAAGTCTATTTCTGATTTCGAATTGTTAGATAAAGGATTAGATTGTTGCATAAAACTTTTCAGGGGTGTATTTAAACAAATTAATTTAAAATAGACTGAGCCATATTGCCTTGTTAATTAAGATGCGACTAAAGTGAATTGAAAATCAAATACTTTTTAATTTTATATTATATAAAATAAAAATATTTATATTATTCGTCTAGAGTGAAAACGCATCACCAACATCATCTGGGAATTCTGGGATGGCAGTTTACCTTCGGTCTATTTTAAGAAAAAAAAAACAGATTTAAATCCACAGTATAATACACTAGCTGCGCCCCGCAGTTTCATCCTCGTTGGTCTTGTTGTTGATATATAGCCTTTCTCGGTATGGGCTATCTAACACTGAAATAATTTTTCAAATTGGACCAGCAGTTCCTGAGATTAGCGCGTTCAAACAAACAAACAAAAAAAACTTTTCATCTTTATAATATTAAGTATAGATAGACATTAGATCTTTTTTTAAAGTAGATCTAAATGGTGTTGAGAAATATACAGGAGTAAAACTTCGAAAAGCAAGCTTTGTAGTAAGATGTCTTATTATGGATATCCACCAAGACATCTACACCCATAAACTGGTCATACTCATTTGTTACATGTAAGCATCACGTATGACATGCTAACATGATCGTACACAGAACAAGATCCAAATAGTTGAGCGTTAAGTTAACAAATGGGATTGGCCGTGCTTGCGCTGCATTTTGGACGCGAATGAATTCATGAGAGAATTGTTCGGATGTTTTATGATGCGTTTTTTTTCCGCACGTTATGTTCTATGGAAATGAAGGAAAAAGATTTTGGTTTGAGGGAAATTGTTTGATTTATTCTCAATTAACGTGATTAGAAGTAATTTCCAGTACTTGTACTACGTAGGAAGTCATGAAGCTTGTATGTAAGGTAAAAGGTGCGAAAATATCGCCAATATTCATTTCATTACTCGATGCTCTAATTAAAAGGAAATTATGTGAAAAGATCATGGAACTGGATATTATTCAATGGGCCCTAAAGTTTTGGGAAATGATGAAGGTTGGAAGGATGAATTTATTTGCTACTAGATTTCCGCCCGCGGCTTCGCCCGCGTTTGCAAAGGAAAACCCGCATAGTTCCCGTTCCCGTGGGATTTCCGAGATAAACACTATCCTATGTGTTAATCCAAGTTACCCTCTATATGTGTGCTAAATTTCATTGTAATCGGTTCAGTAGTTTTTACGTGAAAGAGTAACAAACATCCATATATCCATACATCCATAGATCCATATATCCATACATCCTTACAAACTTTCGCCTTTATAATATATATTAGAATATTAGATATTAGATATTAGATAGATATTAGATTTTCACTAAAGTATATTTTGGGTACATATTTATACAGTCGCTGCAGTGTCACTATAACATGAGCGACATCTAAACCATCAGCTCTTTGGCTATATCCTCAAGATTCCAAACAAAAGTTGAACCAATCCGCTCCCGCTTCCAGCTTGTAAATTTAAAACAGACTCCGCTTTTCACGCACATTCAACAATTCAAGTGATTTATCCGAGCTGTAAACTAAACCGGAGCGTCGCTACGCCACCACACCGTTATTCCAAATGTGCTGGCTAAAGCATCGTTGACGTTGGCAAAGTATGCCCAATAAATGGGGACATTAACATATTGGGACGATAATTTTTCTTTTGTTGGCAAGTCCCGGGTTGCTACTGTAAATGTATGCATGTAAATAGTGGGAAGTTTATAGAAGTTTTTAAAGTTTTAGATTCGATGTGAGTGAGAGTGTATTAAAGTTTTGTAAGTGGTTCAGTGTTTTGGCGTTGATGAGTGCATATTTAGTAGCACATATAACTTACTAGTATAGATATAAATTAATAGTATACAATAATAGAATGTTGAAATATAATTATACCGCTTTCTCCTTATTACAGGAACACAAACAAACAATCATACGAAATCAATTAGTTCCCGATAAATGTTGACGATAACGTGTCTATAAAACTGTTTATTCCGGCGTCATGATAACATATATTTTTCTAACTAATTGATTGAGCAACTAAACAAACTTGACACTTAATTCCTAACTATTATGACAAAAAACACGAGAAGTCTAATGTTGTGTATGAATTTATTTTTTTGTTTTTATACACATCGTGTGATGTCAGTCAAGTGATAGTCGCGTTCTCTTTGACGTTTTATAAAATAAAACAAAGCTCTTTTATCTAAAAACAAAACGTGCTAAACCACTTTTTCATTGTAAATGTACATATAAATCAGGACGCCACTTTACCGGCTGTACTGGCAGATTGAAATACGAGATGCCCCTATTGAATTTTTACCTTTGCAATGTCGGCTGTTGAAATTGGTACAAGAGATATGGAAAGGAATCTATAATGTACGAATTCGTACGTGCCGTTGGTTGTATTGGAAATGGCGATTTTTGCTCGCGAGAAATAGAAAAATTAATCATTTTTGATAAAACGTGGTGGGATATAAAAGTAAAATATAAAGAAGATATAAACTGTGCCTCTGAGTTTCTGGTTCCTAATTTTTTTTTGCAACACTATATGCATGACATGATATGTATCTCGGGTAGGTATAATCTATCTGGCTTTGTTAATTTGTAACAATCAGACTTTCGCAATTATAATATGAATACGATGGTAATAATATCCAAGAAATTGACAACAGGCATAATCAGTAGGTATCTGAGTTTCTGGTTCCTAATTTTTTTTTGCAACACTATATGCATGACATGATATGTATCTCGGGACTCGGGTATAATCTATCTGGCTTTGTTAAATTGTAACAATCAGACTTTCGCAATTATAATATGAATACGATGGTAAAAATATCCATGAAATTGACAACAGGCATAATCAATATCCTCAACAGAAAAAATGTTGTGTGGTTTTATGAAACCACGGTAAAAGTGAAACTGTTCGAACGGTTCCGAACACTGCTTTGTGTAGCGCATGTCGCGTGACGGTCGGCTGCCGAGTAGGTATACCTACTCGGCAGCCGCGATACACGCGACATGCGCTACACAGACCAAAAAGTTTGAGACGATGTAATAAAAGTTTCACTTTAATAAGCAATAGTTAATAATTTCATACATCATACTAAAGTACAATGTAACATAATTAAATGCAAATATAATATGTCGATTTATAACGCGAACTCTACATGAATTTAGATCAACCTAAAAAACTAACGGGCCAGCTAAATCCCAGGTAAAAAAGTAATTTCCAAGTATTGCAACCACGGATCGGAGGAGCCTAAAATATTCTGAAACTCGTTGACCCGAAAATGGAGTAACATGAATGTAAATAGTAAAAAGGAAATAAAACTGACGGCCGGCCTGAATCCAGAACGTTTTAATGTTACAGAACAATAACCAAAAGTACTAGGTATTCATGACATGATGAGGTCAGCTCGCGAAGCAGGAAAAACGGTTGGAATTTCAGCTTGAGCGGAATAATTAATTAGAGTACAAATACTAAGGACTGCTGTTTCCTTCGATAAGAAAGTAAACATCAACGCGGGATATGAACGTTATACACGTAGAAAGGTTCTCGAAAATAAGATAATGTGCGCACAAATTTTTTCTTCTCGATCTTATACAATAAACTCTTTAAAAGCGATCTCTCTGGTCAAATTATGAGAGTGGTGGTATAGGAAGTACACAGGTGTATGCGAGCATACTTATGCATTACTAGCTGCTCCGCGCGGTTTCACCCCCGTGGATCCACTCCTGTTGGCCGTAGCGTGATGATATATAGCCTATAGCCTTCCTCGATAAATGAGCTACCTAATACCGAAAGAATTTTATAAATCGGACCAGTAGTTCCCGATATTAGCGCGTTCAAACAAACAAACTCTTCAGCTTTATAATATTAAGTATAGATAATAATTATATATTGCATAGACTATCTGCTCATCATCTAGATTATCTGCTCAGTTGACTAGTCTTTATCGATCAAAGAGGCTTATCAGGATCAAAGCTGTCTTGGCTTTGAAATTTAGTATAGTTTAATTATTAAGAAAACACTTTAAACCCAAATAAAACGATCCATCCACTTCAATTAAATTTATGCGAACCCTCTCAGGTCGATAAATAATTTACAAAGTTCGACTTTAGTGTTGATAATAAAACCCTCACTTTAACGAGTGAAATAAAAAGCATTATAAAACTCACTTAAGTAGTTCCAACAAAAATCGTCTAGTCCATCCCAGCATAACTAACATCGAATGAAGTCCGTCCAGTCTTCATTGACCCGTCATACCGTCCGTTAATTTGGAGGGGCCTTAGAAATTACAAAGCGAGCGTCTGTCGTAGGGATCAAGATATGATGGTCGTTAGACCTTTGGGGCAGTGATATAAAACTAAGATTTTTCAGTGTTCAAAGTGAATGTAGGCCTTAGGGATTGAGTTGTGAGCTAAAACTACAGTGCTGTGATTTTATTCATGGAGTGCTTGCTTTGTTTCGTCATTGCGGTTTCATTGTGGAAATACGGAGATGAAGCATTTTAGTAGTCACTAACTTTTGGGAATGAAATTGTGAATAAAGCCTAGATTTGTAAACGTGCTTAACGAGTACTACTGTAAATCTATTTTTAAACTCCGGTCATTCCTCCACGTAATAGAATCAAATTGATCGTACTTTTGAAGTGAAACTTCTTTATCGAGGTTGGAATAAAATTTAGTGTAACATTTTTTCGTTACGCCTGACATTTTTCCGTTACGCGCCATCGTTTTCTTATCTCTACCATGCGTGATTCGACGTATTTCTGTAAAGTTGCATATAGAAAATAATTTTTTGAAAAATAAGGTCATAAAAAAGTTTCACTTCTTACGTGTGTACACTAGTACACGCACACATTTTTTTTTATATTTTATTCGTGAACTTTTGTATACATATTATGTGTATTAAATGCAAGTATTTTTCAAGTTAAATTACCTAATGTAATAGCATAGACTAATCACAATAAATACAATATTTATTCATACCTTCGACAACTACACCATGTACAATTAAAAACCGTGTTAAAAATAAAAAATAAATATTAAAAAATGTTTAGTTTCTCTATTTAATTAAAACTTCTAAATACACTACATACTCTTGTCCGGTTTCATTTTACATCTTGTTAATTTATCTAAAACTATGTTTAGCTCAACAATTAGTAGAAGATACGAAACTAACAATGTAGCAAGTTAACCCAAGACTTGAAACTTGTAAATTTACGATAGAGACAGCAAATTAAACATTTATATGAAGTACCGATAGAATGATATTATTTCGCGTGTATGTACTTCAATGTGTGTTAAAAAATCTATCATCAAAACAAAATGCTTTTACATACCCAGTACATATTTTTGATAATAATAAACAGTCTTAAGGTTGTTCTGCAATAGTTTCCTCGTTTCCATTTTCTTAAAAAAAAATGAATTTTTTATAACGATATTTATGGCATTAATGTTTCTTTTCTTTTAAATATTTAAATAGAGCTTTAAGTCATTTTTCCATGGCTTCTTCTTTGATCTAACATATTTTATACATTATTCTCTAACCAGACATTCACTTTATATTCCACTAGATTTCCGCCCGCGGCTTCGCCCGCGTTTTCAAAGGAAAACCCGCATAGTTCCCGTTCCCGTGGGATTTCCGGGATATAACCTATCCTATGTGTTAATCCAAGTTACCCTCTATATGTGTGCTAAATTTCATTATAATCGGTTCAGTAGTTTTTACGTGAAAGAGTAACAAACATCCATACATCCATACATCCTTACAAACTTTCGCCTTTATAATAGTATTAAGATTAAGATTTTTGCACCAAAACAACCACATCTACGCCAACTTTTTAAATTATTAAAGTACGTTATAAAGAAAATGTACAAATATTTCTCCTCTGACGCTACAAGACTTATACAAGCATATTTTCAATTAAGGGCATCTAATTAAATCTCGAAAGGAGTTGTTTTCCCCTTGTACAACTTTAGTACATCGTAACATATCGTGTGACCAGTATAACAAGACCTCCCGCCCCTTCTAAAATGGTACTTAACTGGCAAATAATGCGAGCAATGAGAGATCAAATGTCTGGTTATGTAGACCGTTTCGGAATACAAACGATCTCACTTAGAAGTTTGATGTGTTCAGAATAAATTTCATTAGCATTTTATGGTTTTACATTTTAAACAGATGTTTGGGAAATCTGCGGATCGAATTCGGTTATCTGTTATGGACTTGATAACTGCTGTGATTCTATGAGCATTTGATAATAATTATTAGTTCCTGTAAATGTATTAAGACTGGAATATTTACTTGCTATTCCAAGTTAAAATAATGTTTTAGGACTATTCAATTTTGGTATTTACTGTGATGAAAATAAAGGGGTGCTTCAATAAGTAGTATGTATGTTTATCGTGCGTGTCTGTTGTAAAAAAACTAAATGTTTTATTTTCGTAGTAAAACAATGAGTTTGAGTTTCAGGATGTAATTAATTGAAATAAATAAACAAAACCAAAGAAATTCAAGAATAAAACTTATAACTTACCATAATATCTGCATGCCTTATAAAAAGAAATCAGCTTGTCTAAGCTTTTCTCATCTCCAGTCTTAAAAGATTTACTAAATAAAACCTTAATAAACTCGAGAATAAAACCTGCTAAGACGTTCCCGAACTCGCCAAGAGCGTTTTCGTGTTACAAGTTTTATCTCAAAGCAAACAAAACCACGTGTTTTGTTCACACGCTGTAAAAGCTTAAACTTTTTGCGAACTTATTGTGTTTTTGTCGAATTTGAGAATGTCTCCTTTTTGTAGGTGTGGATGTTGGTTTGGGAATTGATTTTGAAGTGAAACTTCTTTAGGCGCTTTGAGAGCAAAATTTCAAGGTTGCGTCATGGCAATACCGTCACGTCGTGGAATAAGGCGACGAATTTGGTATCTTTGAATATTGCCAAAGAAGTTTCACTTCTGACACTAGTGCAGGGGCAAGCACGGTCTTATATATTATTTATTTGAAAATCATTTTCAATCGACTTCAAAAAAGAAGAGGATTCTAATTCAAGGTTTTTTTTTTTTTGATTATTTTACCATGATAATTTTGTCCTTAAATGTACTTATATGTTTAAAAAGTTTTTATGTGTGTGTGCCTAAAATAATAGTTAATCCTAAAATAAGCATACAATATTTTAAATCAATTATTACTATCAGCAAATAATATTATTTCAGATATAATATTACAAATTGAATGAAAAATTCAATCACAAACTATTAGTAGAGCAAATAATATTACAATATGAAATTGAAACTAGAATTTCACATGATTTAAATAGCAAAGTATGCTATTGGCTTTTAATTAATATGTTAATTGAACTATGTATGAATTTAAAACATACTAAGCCAATGTTTTGTAATAAATTCAACGTAGAACAATAAAACAGTGGAGCTGCTTGATATAACAAAAATGTAATTTCTTTTTTATATGTTACAAGCTTTCTACCCACGGCGTCGCCCGCTGTATCTATAACCTAATAAATTATACATAAAAATAATTATTCAATCACTCTATCTATTAAAAAAAACCGCTTCAAAATCCGTTGTGTACTTTTAAAGATTTAAGCATACAATAGAGACAGAAAAGGCGACAGTGATATTACAATATGTTTTAAGAACAATTAGTCTATGTCGATAATTTCCTACGTTAAAACTATCCTTTAAAAAACCTTTGAGACAAATAGCAAAAAGTGGAAAAACAGCATAAAATATAGTTATATTTTACTGTACAGTTATTATACATGTATGCATTGTTATTATACAGTTGTATATAAAATGAAAAATTTTGCTTGTTTATTATGAAAAATATACACAAGCAAACAGACATCACAGCAATAGTTATTTATTCCTCGATCTTTTCTCAAAATCACATGTATTGTCTTCCATTGTTTGAATTTGTTTCAACAACAAACAATTCTTGATTCCATCTTGCAGCGAACATTGTCATTTAAAACTTGCGAGCGATGGAGGGAACATATTGGCTCGTTTCTTTCTTATTGTTAACTCCAATTATAGTGGTAAGTTTTTATTAAATTAAAGGAATTGTTTTTTGCCTTTTTACTGTGCATTTATATCAAACGAACGATTCTAAACCCACTATGTCAAATTCTTTTAGTGTAAACAGGCGTAGAGCATTATTTCGTTGTTCTTACTGCATTCGAAAAGATTGTCTATATACATATTATAATGTTCAATTACTGAACAATACTAAATACGAGTTTTCGATTATACTAAAATATCACGAAAGAATGCTCTTGCTCTGTGTTCGTTTGATATAATGCACCATTACAATATCCACAGATATGTAAGTTCACGTGTGATTGTTATATTTTGAGAGTTCTTATAATTTATTTTAAATCTATATAGATAACTTGAGCCAAGAAATAAATGATTATGATATTGTGGATGCTTCTATTCTGGTTTAATAGTCTTAGGTACTGAATACTGATCTTAATTTTAGGAAGCACCTTTTACGTGTTTCATTTTTTCTCTATTGTATATTGTACGTACTTAGTCTATGTTAGAGCGGCTATAAAATCCGCTCTATAATAGCTTCCTTGCCGAATTATCATTAATGTTGTTATTTATACTAGCTACCCATCCCAGTTTCACTCGAGTTGATTCCGGAATTAATTATTTTTGCTAGTAAAAATAATTATTGAAATCGATTCCGTCGTTTTTAGTTACATCGTATATAACAATCAAATCTCTCCTTTTAAAATAATATAGTATAGATTATTGCGTATATTTTCAGGAAGCCTGGCACACCCACGAGTACAGGCGGCACCCTCGAGGTCTGAAAAGCGACGTCCACTATCAGTCCAAACGTCACATGCTTCCCCGCGAGATTGAAGCAAGGAAGCGGTTTAGTACTCAGACTCCGAAGGAAGGGAGGAAGAAGGTTAGTCCTTTTTAGTGTCATGTATTTAGGCATATTATAAAATTTAAGGTTCCATTAACATAACTTACTAACAGCATTCCTGAATCTTCGGTCGATCTTTGGATTCGTGAAAAATGTTCACGTTTTGATTTAAAAATTAAAATTAACACGGAATTACAATTACTGTTCATCTACTTTCTTATATTTTTTCAATGTAAAATTTGAGTTATCGTTATGAGGCGTGCACTTTTAAGTTTTAATTTTTTTTTTATAATGAATATTTATCAAGTATCGATATCATTAAACGTTTAAAATATCATTACAGTAGAGCTTTTGCAACACGTTTTTAAGAATTTTCTACGTAGTTTTTGGGCGTAAATAAGTGCTCCGATTTTATTGTTCTATGTACTTATAACAAAATATTTTTTTTCTATATGCATGTTTTTTTTTAATCTATAATATATTATAAAGTTTACTAAACATTATAATATTTATTAAATAGCTAATCTCGTCAATACGTTTTTCTAATCAATCTCAATTGCAGCCTTCAGGCCACCTCAAACCATTGAACGAAGATGACATGGAAAACGACGAAGTAATATCAGTAGCTGTGGGCCCTCCAGCAATACGACCCCAATACGAGAAAACAATAAAACACCCCAGAACAACCCCCTCACAAATCAATGCAGGAACGAACATAGTTAAAGACGTACTAACACAACTAGGAAGAGAATTCCTAACCCATCAAGTTACAGAAGACTTCGTTTTCGGACAATATATAGGTAACTCCATGAAGAACCTAACCAGCGATTTGAAGCTCAAAATGCAACACGAGATTTTGGAACTTATTGTCAAATACCAGAAGGCTCAGAATGGCGAAACTGTTCAAACAACAACTGTACAACCGGAAGAGAATATCACTAACAGCATTTTGAAGGAAATTAAAGATATTAGGGACAGGAGAAATGAGACTGACGAAGGGTGGCCCGATTTCAGTAATTTGGCTAAGATCGTTGGTTAAATAAATTGTATGTTAAATTTTTTGTTGTCTTTTATTTAAATCAACACAGGTATTCGATAAAATACTACCTATAATAAATGATATGTTCAGTAAACAGCTTACATTAATTACTCTAAAAAGACGTGTGGCACTCGGGGACTGCCGCGGTAAAGCTATTGCATGCTATGCCTTTAAGCCACACCTCCGCGCCCGTCGGAGTGGGGAGCGTGAGGTTTTTTCGTTACGGAATTTCTGGATTCGGTCCCTGGATTCTGGATTCTGGATTTTAAAGCTATGCAATAGCTTTAAAAGTAACGAACATACAACAAAACATACTTCTATAATAAATAAATACAATCTATTTTTACATAATATTATTCACAAACTTTTAAAGGCCTAATTCACAAACCGTTATCATTTGCTCAGTTTCACAAACCGAATACACTATTCATAGAATTCAAAGAACTATTTACGGGATAAATGCTACCGTCCCCTCATCCACAAATCTACTGAACCGATTAAACGTTCACAAACACTCCAATTTGTTAGAATTGGACCCTAAACCGTTTACTGCGTTCGGCGTTCCCGCTGCTAAAATTCGACCTTTTTAAGGTATGTTTTGGGGCTGAAAAATGTACATAAGTTACTATAAATAGAGTCGTAGGTACTAAAAACATCGGATAATTATTATATGAAACAATTATGTAAAAGTGAAAGCAAATGCGAGTAGGTACATTGACATAAACAAATAAAACTACATGGAACTTAAACGACTTCAGAAAACATTCAAAGGCAATGAACATAAATTATATATTATTTACAAGAATATTTTTAACATTCATTCGCTGGAAGTTATCCCTAAAACTGCTGAATAAATATAAAAAAAACGTTCACCTGTCGAAATCTATTACAATATATTATCTCAGACCTATTTCTTACCTAAACAACGTAATGGTACTGGAAAAAAGCTATTTCTAAACAATATAAGATCCACAACCACAATTCAGAATTGGTTGACAACGATCAACGTTTACCATCGTTAGCGCAATTTGCGAAAATTGCAAGTGTGCACTTTTATGTTTGTCTCGCATCTTGGTTCATTACCGGGAACTGCTAATACAGTGTTTATTCAGCAATTGTGGAAACGTCTAACCTCGTATTTGCGCTGCTTAATGAGGCTTTATCTCGCATTTAATATTAAAGGAATCGGTTCAACATTACGAAGAAATTTCTTACGTAGTGAATGTGTGAGAGTGAATTTGAACGGTTTGTGTAACGAAAAATAATTTATAATAATTGAAATATTTTTATTTAGTTTAAGATGAAATAACGTTTTTAAACACATTGTATTTTATAGTAATTGAAACACATTGATTGTCTTAAACTATCTAGTTTACACTTATTTTTTATGAGTACTTACCTATTATAAAGTGTATGAATACATCATCAATACTGTAATAATGAAAAGATCAATAATAATCTGTGAAACATAATCCTCTATAATATTTAATCTACCATGGTAGCCAAGTGTGAGTGTGAACCATCACAAACTTAATGTCAAACTTTTTCGCTCGAAAACGCACCGTAACAAGATTTTCCTTGAACGAAATGAGCCGCGAGCAGAGGAATTGCAAAATCATAAAAATTTTGATCATCATACCCTCTCCACATATTCGAAAAGAGCTGAATTAAATCACGTTTAAAACATAAAGAAATCCAAGTTGTAAGGATCTATTTAATTAAAAATTTCTTATGAGCCAGCGACATAATCACTCTTTTATGTAATCCCCGCCATCTTTTTTCCGTTTCACTAATTTGAAAGCAATTACAGTGAAGTACCAACGTCTGAATATCAAGCATTTCTAATTAGGAGTAGCTCACAAAGTTTTTTAATTGGACTCCTGGTTTGACCCCAACCTCGTTAAAGTTGGGGACACATTGAACTTTTAACAACTGTTTTTTTATTGGCGCTTAACGCTTCGTCGGGACGGCAAATTTTTGTACAAATTTCATTAATTTCGCGTATGTAAGGCGCTAAATTTTTTAACAGACTTTGTTTCGATTGTGAGGGAATGAGTACTGAATGATAATGTAGGTATATTTTAAATAGGCGTTGAATTTTACAGCGATCTTAGTTAATTTTAAGCCAGTAGAAAAATATGAATTCTTTATACAAATATTTATTTTCATAATCATTTATAATAATTATGATCTCACGTTATAACAAAATAATACATTCCTAAAATTTAAAAAATACGAGTAAATTGATATTATAAGGCATCAAACCTATAATTACTAAATTTTTATTTACAGAATGCTGTATATAAATAACAAAAAAAATATTAATAAATAATCGAATCGGCCTATTGTATCTCTGGCCTACACAAAAAAACAGTATGAAATCTGATTTATTAAAATGAATTTCTTTCCTAATTGAAGTTTCACATTGTTTCAACATTCTTTTACTTAAGTTATTTGCAATTTGTTTAAACTGATTAATGTGCGAAGTTGTTAAATGTGATTGAATTCTTCTGAACAATATATTTTATTTATACGATATTGTATAAATTTTATTATTCGCAACTCTATTACAATAACGATTTTCAATTATCTATGACTAACTCTGCCCCGCGATTTTACCCGCATTGCTCTGGCTCTTGTTGGTCTTATCGTGATGACTTCTCAACCATCTATGTATTTAAATACCTGTCAAGTCAGCTAAACATTTGTCTATCTCATCACTCTACTAAAGAACACAAACACATAAATAACTAGTGCCCTGCGGTTTTACCCGCAGTGCTCCGCTCTTGTTAGTCTTAGCGTGATGCTATAATATAGCCTATAGCGTTCCTCGATAAATGGGCTATCTAACACCGAAATAATTTTTCAAATCGGACGTAGTTCTTGAGATTAGCGCGTTCAATCAAACAAACTTTTCAGCTTTATAATATTAAGTATAGATTGAAAATCGATTCAAAAGAAATCATACGATAATTATTCCTATCAGAGTACTATTCAATTAAATAATAACGTGTATACAACGGCGACGGTCTGGTAATAATTATGGAACACAACAATTTACTTAAATATCTAAAAAACGCGGTTCTATTTATTATTTGTAAAATTAAAAAATATATATTTTTATCAATCTAGAGTTACCTTTTCAAGTCTACCCAATTCTTTCAAAGCATTTCTCCACTTGTTTACCAAAAGCCTTCTTTACCCCTTTATAGCCAAAGAAAAGTAACTCTACCTTTCAGAATCTTTCAGTACATACTACACATTACTTCAAACCCTTTAAAGCCTTCCGATTTCCCGTGAAGCCTACTAAGCTGGTATGGTAATTGCTGAGCCAGTAAGGCTAAAAGCAAACAACGATAAAAAGAAGAAAAACTTGGTTAGAAGTGCGAATTAGAGAGATGGGGTGGTAGTGAGAGCGGTGTATAAGGCAACTTCTTATAGGGATAGAATACTAAATAATTCTAGAGAACTAAATACTGTTGTTGTTGTTCAAGAAAAACTAAAAAGTGTTTTAAAGTTTAGAACAAGCAAATTGTTTTTCAGTGTTCCGGGAATTTAAATTTTATAACAAAAGTAATATTCTGTGTGAATTTATTTTATTATTGTTATGAAACTTGTCCATTACTCAGAAATGGATAGAATAAATCAATAAACCCATTCCAATTCTGGGATAAACCTATCCTATGTTTTAATCCAAGTTGCCCTCTATATGTGTGCTAAATTTCATTGTAATCAGTTCAATAGTATTTGCGTGAAAGACTAACAAACATACATACACATACATCCATCCTCACAAACTCACATTTTTAATATTAGCAGGATAGGCAAATCGCGAAATAGATTGGATTTATTCAAATCGCGGTAAATCGAACCGAACCCGAGAGATAACCATGTAATGGTGCAACGGTAAATTAATTTTTACCCGCAGTAACCTCAACGGCATGAAAATCCACAATTTTCTTTTATTTGTTCGTTTGTTGAAAGTAAATTTTAATATAGAACGGCTCAGTCAATTAGGCTTATACAACCCGCATCAAAAGTAATTGTTTTTATGTAAATTATAAATTGGTTTATGCTAGCTATTGCCCGTGACATCGTCTGCCCAATATGTACTTTTCAAAGTATGTGAGTTGTTAATTTATGATGTCCCTTAAATACTGTTAGTATAATATAATCCCAAAAAGTGTTTTATTTATTCTTATTTATTCTATCACCCATTTAAAATCGAACATTTTTGTTTAATAAATTATCTGGCATTAAAATAATCATTAATTTGGTTATAAT
This sequence comes from Colias eurytheme, assembly GCA_907164685.1. Lineage (NCBI taxonomy): Eukaryota > Metazoa > Arthropoda > Insecta > Lepidoptera > Pieridae > Colias > Colias eurytheme. Next base: position 80,251 of record CAJQZN010043181.1, read on the forward strand.
AAGGTCGGTTGGTGTGATGAATAAATCGTCGAAATTTTGACTTTAATTTTGCCAAAATTCTGAATTAACAAATCAAAATTCATATTTAGTAAAAAACATTTTAATAGCAATTAAAGGCAATAAAACTGCGTCTGCACTATCGACAGGTTCGCTTTTGAAAGAGGAAGCAGCCAATATTGATGGCACAATGTTCCTGCTCCCTAACTAGATATGTACACTTAGGATGTTTCCATTCAACACCATTTAACATTGACCCCTCCCGATCCGTCACTCCCCTGTTTTGAGGAAACATGTTACAAATGCTGGGGTTCTATACAAACTGGACGTGATGAACGCTCCCGACTTTAATCCTGCGTTTAACGTGAACCTTATGCGGAGGAAATAAGGTTGTTTTTGACTTGTTTGTAGTATAGTTTGGTTTCCACGCTATTATTTCGTGAATGTAGAGAATAAGCTGTCGTAGGTGACGAATTGTAGGCTTTTCACTGTGCAGTACAAATTGCATGTTCTGAATACGGATTCGGAATCGGTGATTTTAGCTGGCTGCTGATATAAGCAATATTGAAGCGCTTTTCAAATGTCGCTAGGCAATGTGGTAGTGATGGTTTTGTATTTATAAATGACAGCTAGTACAGTTTTTGAAGTCGTATTGAATGCTATATGGACGCAATAAAAAGAGATTACTTTCTATCTATAAGAGTTCGTTTTCAGGTATTTTCGAATTGAGGAATACGTTTGCCTTGTTGGACATAACCTATTGGTGCTTGTTTTTATGGAAACTCCATATTTATTATTTAAGCTGATTAAATAACAAAACCTTTCACACGTTGTTCACATGTACGTGTTCTTTGTTCTTAAGCATTAACACAGATTATAATTGATGTTAAAGAAATATTTCAAAATCAGAAACTCAATTGAAGCATGAGCATATCTTTTTTCGCGACTAATAACTAAAAATAAACTCGAAGCATTTTCTTTCCAATATCTTGTTTCTAAATGCACTTTTTAAGTGACAAACTGTTATATTCTACACTAAAAAGTGAAAGTGAAGTCCCATGTCCCCTAGTGGGGTAAGGGGCAGATTATACATCTGTTTCACTGATCGATTTTCTTTAGGGACAAGTAGGTGATCAGCCTTCTGTGTCCTGCTAGACCGAGACATTTTTTTTGTTCGTCTCCACCGGGAATCGAACCCCGGGACCCCTCGGTGTTACGCTCACGCGTCAACCACTGTACCGAGGAGGCGGTCATATTCTACACTACATGACTGAATAATTTTCTCCTCTAATAATCTGGTCCTCCTCAGTCCTCTTATATAATAATTAATAGCGAATTGTCTGACTATCTCCTTCAATCGCCTCTACAATCTATCCAAGATTGGCACAGTACTAACACAAATATGTTTGACAAGCTGGCAACTAAGATTACACTGTAAAGCATAACATCTCCGAGATGAAATACGATACTAATTAAAAGTTTCACGGGCCTGTCGGCAGCGGCAATGGGTTTGACGTTGTTTTAGAGATAGAATGATAGTGAAGTATGGGTGGTAATAACAATAATACGTAATTTAACTGCTACCTACTTATCACATGCACTGCTTCCTTGGTACAGTGGTTGACGTGTGAACGTAGAACCAAGGGGTCCTGGGTTCGATTCCCGGTGGCGACGAAGAAAAAAATGAACATAAGGCTGATCACCTACTTGTTCCTAAAGAAAAATCGATCAGTGACACAGATGTTAGCATAATGCATCTGCCCCTTACCTTACTTGGGGACACGGGACTTCACTACTATGACAATACATTAAAAAAAGTTATATAAAATCCGGGAATAATTTTTTTGAGCCAACCACTTAGGAAACTATTATTAATAGGTTCAACAATCATCAGTCGATATTATAGTCAATCTGTCCTTATATTGTGAATTCAAAAGTCTGTCAGTTTCAGGTTCACGGTTGAATATTGGTTAAAATTCTGCATGTAAAGAACCAAAGTGTTTATTACTTATATATAAAAAGTAAATTGTTTGTTTTCTTTGCAATAAATCTCACATAGACATGAAAATAAAACGAAAAAAATAAAAATAAATTCCAAATATCGATATAGTAATCGAACATCCCTAGCCATAGTGTCGTCCACAGCTCTCAACGCAACCCGATAGTAGATCGTTATAACTCCGCAACTTATAACTTTATAGTAACTATCCTCAATCGACTTCAAAGGCTGTGTTAACGAACAAAATCTATGATAAAATTTTATCGATATCTCTTTATAGCATTTTCTCGAAGCGCCTCACTTGTAAACTTGTATAATGAATATTAATATCGTCTTCACTGTTTTGTTTTTCTTTCCTTAGATAAAATAACTTGAATAATAAATTATTGAGTAAATAAGTTCTACGATTTCGAGTGGGTGTGTGATCTAGAAAAATATTGAGACAAAAATGTTATTACATTACATATTCAATATCTTTAATTGTAAATTACAAAAGAGCCTTCATAAATTTAAGAATACAACAGCAATGCAATTATTATAGTCGCTGCAGACTACAGTAATGAGTAAAATTTACTTTTTCATAGGTCTATCCTTCTCTCGCATCTAGAAAGCATCTAGTAACATAATACAGGGTGGACCAAAAGTCCGTTTAAATTTTAATCGGTAGCTGCAACAAGCAGCGACAACGGGTTGGGGCGGGAGGGGTACGTAGTGCTAGAGCGGTCTATGGGAATTCAGTACCATGGATTCGTTCAGCGACAAGCAACGAGCATTCTGTGTGCGCGAGCACTATCGCAAAAGCGATTTTTTCACGCTAGCGCAACGAAAATTTTGCGTTCATTACAAGATACGGCGTAAAAATGAAGCTCCGTCAGTTCAATTGATTAGGAAATGGGTACAAAAGTTCGAGGAGACAGGTTCAAGAATGAATCAACCACGATCCGGCCGACCTAGAACATCAAGAGACTCCGAAAACGTAGAGCGTCTAAGAGCGTCTTTTCGTGAAAATGCTGTTACAGAGAATACAGAGCGGTATATTGCCATGCTACAGGACTTTTTTACACCAGCGCTACAGGAATTCGATGGTTTTAATCAACGAACGTGGTTTCAGCAAGACGAGGCCACATGCCACACTTTAAATGACTCGCTGTTTGTGAAATTTTTGGACAAAAGGTGATCTCTAAAAGATGTGACATTAACTGGCCGCCTCGTAGTCTGGACCTACCCCAATGGATTTCTTTCTATGGGGATACCTTAAAAGTAAAGTTTTCAACAGTAATCCGGTGACTCTTGATGAATTAAAAGTCAATATTCGATATATAACATTTCACAAAACACTTGTGAGGCCATCATTGAAAATTTTCGCTCCAGATTGCAGCAGTGTAAAATAGAGAAGGATCACATATGGACGATGTGATTTAAAAAAAATAAAATCCCTATTTATGTATTTTTTAAATAAATAAACAGATTTCATCTTACTTAAATAGTTTCTTCTAAATCATCGTTTGAAATGTAAACGGACTTTTGGTCCACCCTGTATTATATTACAATTATATGACATTTCGTTAAAAATACTTCCATTGTTCAGATTTCCCGCCACTATTTGAGCGCTTTTAATTAAGAATGCAATTTACTTAATTGTTAAATAATTCATTAAAAGTCACCAAATATAGTCATTAATTAAAAACAGATGATCACTTGATTGCTCGTGAATCATTTACGAACAGACAAAAACCCAATTATGTCGCGCTGTTTACAGAGTAATTAATGGCCGCCATTTTGAGATGCACATTTGGCGCGAATTTGCGCTAGACGTTTTATAATCTGTATTTGTTAATGCTACTTTGTTCGCTCTTTTTGAAAAATGTGTGTTTTTTAAGCTTTTATTGTTACGGTAAAAAATAATGTTTTAACTTTATATTATTTATTTAAGTATTTGTATTTCTTACTCTTCACTTATTTTATTGTTTTTAATGTAGGTAGTAAAAGTAGCTGTAGTGCAAAGGAAAATTATCTTAAATTTTCGTAGATATGTATTTAAACAAAAGCAACAATCTTATCTTGTTAAATATTTAAATTGTATGTATTTTAGGCAGATTCTTTAATAGATGTATTTACTATACCTACAGTAAGTGTTAAAAAACAACTCTATTACAATTTTTTGTAAGCTACCAACTAATCCGTTGAAATATAAATATTCTCACGCGAGGTCCTTGACCGTAACTCGCAATACTACGGATTTGTTATACTTTGAATGTATTAACCTAATTTTTCAAAATAATAACTAATTATTTCTTATTAGATGTTTCCGTGTGAGTTGTTTCCTTATTTTTGCATTTTGAAGTAAAACTTCTTTAGGCGCGTTGAGAGTAAAATTTTAAAGATGATGATTTTGGTATCTTTGAATCTTGCCAAAAACGTTTCACTTCTGACACAATATGTGCATTGTGCACGGCACACACACTCTTTTTTATTCTATTTTTTATAAATAGTATATAATACCAATGAATCCACAATAGTTATGACATTAATGGTATTCATGTAGCATTAATTTTAATTTTAATTAGATTCTGCGGAGGATGCTCTGAAAACTCGACATTATAAGTAAAACAAAGCGTAAATTACTCAATGATTGGATATTTTAATTTAAGAAACAGACAGAAAAACAAATAATATTATGACCATAGTAATTCCACTAGTAGTTACTTATGTTTTCAGTTTTCACTATAATTAGGAGTTACTATTTGATCAAAAACGAAGCAGCTCTACATAGAGCATGAATACATATTCATATGAAATTACGTAGATGATTAAATTAAAATATTATATTATCTGTACAAATATAATTTTTAAAATTATGTTACTATCACTTAGTGACACTTATTACATATTGAATAATCTGTGTACCATTTAATAAATCATCGATTTGACTTAAAAAAACAGACAAAACAAGTTTACAGCACTAGTACATAAATACAGTATCATCAGATATTTAATGATGCTGACGTCACAGACTACATACACCCAGTATGATTACAGCATCAATCAATCAACTTACAAAATTAACATTTGCGACGTGGCTACTCTATGTAACGAGTTTTGACCGAAATAACTAGTTAAACAATGACTGACAACTTGCTAAATGGCATTAATAATGTACTTGATATTGTAGAATATTATGCATACTTATAGAGACTTAACGTGATTTTTTCGTTGTTTCGTTGAATTCAATTTTATTATGCTGTGCTGACGTGTTTTTTATGTCTAAATGTTTATTATAAATGATTCCTCTCTAATATAAGTACTTAAGGGTGCTATAACAGATTTTTAACAAAAACCGCTATTTTACGGTACAATTTTAACTCAAAGCACTTACACGTGAGAACAAAGTAATATCTTAATTTAAAGATAATATATTCAGTTCTACGATCATCTTATAAAAATTGTACGACGTCATACAAAATTGTCACTGAAATACGATTTTCCCAGCACAATGATGGCATAAAATGCAAAAAAATGGGGTCTAAACCGGTACACTTTTAAGAAAATTAAAAGCCTAATCTATCTTCTTACCTATAAATTATTGAGGGATATATAGTCCTTTATAGATTGTGATAATTTTTTTGTATCTAAATCAAAATTTTATTTCAATTATAAGCTAAATTAAAAATACTTGTCGATTTCTTCATACATTTTGCTCTCGCGGGTCGTCAGACCGCGCTCAGAAGCGCTCTTGGAAGGACGGGTGTATCGCTCCTCGTCCCAAAAATAAAAACGAATTAGAAAAAGATTATTGTGCGTATACTGTCGTTTTCGTGATTTGAAATATTTGATACTTTATAAGAGTAAACTGTATAAGTTTCATATTCCAGTTATTTGTAATTTAAAATTATGTTTTAAAAATTATGTTGACTGAGATCCTCTTTTTTTATGGGTTGTTGAACGGATTGGTGGGGTAAAGCAATTTGACAAAACTTAAATCCAAAATGGCGCCGACGAAAATTTGCCATCTTTTCGTCATGGGTGTCATTTTCATGGTTTTTGGGGTAGCTAT